>CM032382.1:29005966-29125195 GCA_019023105.1 Diglossa brunneiventris
CAGAATTGGGGTGTTGTGGCAAGACATGCACGGCTCCAGTGTGCCTTTCTTTATTAATTCGCCAATCACTGGCTTCGAGCCCCTTCTCCCTTCCATGGAGATGGCATATTGTTTGACCCGTATTGGGTCTTCCGGTCTCTCAATCTTAACTTGAATCAGCTCTGTGTCCAGCCTCCCGGCCTTCCCCTGAACATACCACACCCTCAGGTCTATCTTTTCGTCATCTTGGACAGTGAGTTTGTACATTCTCAACTTGAGCCAGGATTTTTCCACTGCCAACCCAATTTCCAGAGCAACCATCATGTCCCTCCCCAACAAATTGAAACCAGCATCCCTTATCAACAATATATTTCCTTTGCGTTTTTTATTTTCCGTTTCTATTTCCACATCTTTTATGATTGGAACCTTGAAAGGTTCCCCCTTTGCTCCAATCACCATCATGGAATCATTGCTCAGGGAGCACCCCTTCGGCATTTGTTGCACCGCTGTCCACTCCGCCCTCGAGTCTACCATAAAACCACATCTCCTCCCTGTGGGGTCCCACTTTTAATTTTATCAAGGGCTCCCTCGGTGTTCTGGACCCCAAACTAAAAAGCCCCTGACACCCCTAATCTTCCTGAAACATTGCCTAGTCCTTGGCTCTGTTGGGACAATTCCTTCGAATATGCCCCTTTTGTTTGCAGTAATAGCACTCAAAATCCCGCCTTTGTTCACTCGAACCCTTTCCCTGTGAAGAACCCTGTTTCTTTGCCGGCGCCTTTTTTGCCGCGTCCTTACCTTGCTCCTGCTTTTGTGCTTCCCTTACTGCAGCCACCAAAACCTTGGCCTGAATCTTCTGTTTCTCTTCATCCGGTCTTGTGTAGACTTTCTGAGCTTCCCGAAGCAGTTCCTGCAACCCCTGTTCTTGCCACCCATATATCTTTTCTAGCTTTTTCCAAATATCTCCCCAAGATTTCACCACAAACTGTGTTTTCAACAACACCATCCCCACTGGAGAGTCAGGGTCCATTCCTGAATACATTCTCAGACCCTTGTGGAGTCTCTCCAGCCATTCTGTGGGGGTCTCATCTTTCCCCTGGCACTCTTGGAGTACCTTGCTCATGTTTTGTCCCTTCGGTACCACCTTCCGGATACCCTGAATGACCATATTTCTCAGATTTATCATTTTCTGCCTCCCCTCCTCCGTCTGGGCTTCCCAAGATGGTTTCTGACTTGGCCACCTTTCTTCCCCGGCTCCCCCGTTAGGGTTTCTCCTTTCCCAATCGTTGATCGCAGCTTGCCTGATCATGTCTCTTTCCTCGTTGTTAAACAGCGATCTTAGAATCGCTTGGAGATCCTCATAGGTGTATATGCTGGTTCCCAAAAACTCATCCAACCTTTCTGCCACCCCCAAAGGATCATCCATCAATTTTCCCATCTCTTTCTTGAACACCCTCATGTCGCTCATGTTGATCGACAAACCCAATCACCCCCGGAGCCGTCGGCACTTCCCATAAAGGGAAGATGCTGGGCTTCTCTTCTTCATCCCCCACTGTCCCCCGTGGTCACCCTCCTTGTCTGCCGCCTTGTCTGATAGGCTGGGGGAGAGGCGTCCCTGGAGACGGTTACCTGTCTCTCCTCGGTTTTGGGAGAAACCTGTGGCAGCGGCTGCCCCGCCACTGCTTGGCCATGTGGGAAAGCGGATGCCGCCGCCTGCTCTGGAGGGGGCGGCGGCACCATTGCCTGAGCCTGCTGAACCCTTGCCTCAGGAGGCATCTCGGGCACTGCTTGTGCGTGCACGGGTTCAGGTTGTTGCGGAGACACAAGGTAAGGGGATGGAAGATTTTCCAGCAGTTCCCATTCCTTTCCCGCTTTTGCCCGCGTGCCGGAGAGCTCGTATCAGGTATAGACCTGTACAAGCGTATCTCCATATTTTGGCATACTCAATTTCCTTAGAATCCTGTGGGTGGTGATCGAACACGTGATCGTACAAAGACTCACAAGTCCAAGCTTCAAACGTGCCGAAAATCGGCCACACCACGTATTTTCCGATCTCCTTCCCTCCCCATTTTTCCAGGCGAAAATGGACCATTTTCTCCTTGGACTTCCCCACTCTCCTCGGGCTTTCATCCCAGTGTTCTAACATCCATCCCAGCGGACTATCTCTTGGGATCTCTGGTAGAACTTTCCCGGGACCCTGGGGAGGTTTTTCCTGGGATTTTCTCTGGAGTTTACTTTTTCCCAACCCCATTTTTTCAAGGATTTCTATGATTTTTCTTACCTTGTCTCCTTTTCTTACCTTGTCTCCTAAATGTCCGCTGCAGGTCCCGTTTCTTTGTCCAATGTCAGTTTCTCGAGCTTGCGAAAAGCTGCCAGTCTGACTCAGTTGAGCAGAGAACCGTTCTGCTGACTTTTTAGACTGATTTTTACCTGTTTCCTCTGGATCAGAAGGCAGATGGGCTCCTAGAATTTTCCAGGATTGTCTCTTCCCCCTCCTGACCCCAACCGTGACCGATTTTCCCCCTAGACTCCCTGCGAGCCTCGGGTCTCGTGTATATCAAGCAAGACGTTCTGCTTCCTTCTTGACCGACCACGTCCCTCGCGGGATGGTGGAAATGCGATCGTGGGGTCCGCATTCGCTTCGTGACAGAGTCACATCTCACACACGCGTTCGGTCACCCCACACTCAACCACACGATACTTACAGTTCCTTTTCCCATGTGGATTGCTTCGTGCACATCGATTTTTCCAAGTGAAAAAAACCCCCTCGGGCTTGGAGACCTCTCTGGATCACACTGAGTTGCTGAGAATTGGGCCCATTTTTTATCCCCCTTGGCTATGGCTCTGGTTTCAGTTCTTGTGAATTTGATTGGTTTTTTGGACTCCAATCCCACTCGGACCGCTGAAATCAGCGGGGCGCCTTCCAGGAGGGAAGGGAGGTCCTGAACCCCAATATCAAATCACGACGGGTTTTCACCAGATTGTTATAAATGATCAAACTGAGAGCCAAACTTATAAGAAAATTTAGCAAAGATTTATTAATTTGTCTGCGAGACCGAACTTCAGTCATCGAAACCACCACAGCCAAGGGTCAGCGCTCGAGCCCGGGATCGGCGCTGGGTGAACACACGGATCTGACCTCCAAATGTCAGAGTCTCCCCCTGTTCACAAATGCTGCCTGGCGCAGCGAGCTTTTATACAGTTTATTCTGCCCGAGGCAGAGATGACCGAATGTTCTTTGTGTCTCTTCACATGCATAACCATGGCTTTACATGTGCAGAGGTAGACAAAGACTCAGTCCAGGTGTCTCGGTGTTGTCAGAAGACTCCGGGGAAGTCAGCATTCACATGCGTCAGGGTGGTGCCATCAATCATCATGGTAGATGCAATCGTAGAGGTGATAATCATTCTTGGGTGGACCCGGTGACCCAGGGAAGCCAGTGATTATCGCCCTGGAAGCTTCTATTCTTACATGAAAAACCCCGATGTTATCTCAACCAAGTCCGGGGACTAGATGTATATGAATAAGACACTGCTCCCAGCCAGGATGGTCAAAAGATATAGTTTGGATCTTACAATATTTTATACATTAATAGCATGAATTATCTCTACCATATGCTACACCAAAGATAAAGTCCATTCATTTACAATGTATTCATTTAATTAAAACAAAATTTAATTAAAACAAAATGCTGCACTGTCAAAGGTAACACATCAGATGGATGCTGTATTTTAAAAACTTGTCCAAAGCATGCTACAAGATGATTTGTTGTGGTAGTTCACCTTTCTTCAGTCATTAGCAGAGGCATTTAAAAGAAAGAATAGTTTTAAACATCAAACTAGAGAGTGCTGTGCTTCATGTGCTTTTTCTTTTTCATTAAACCTCATGGTGCATACTCCTGTGCATGTTTCTCTCCAGCATTATGGTTAATGCATAACTCCGACCTAACTCTTCAGATGTGTTTATTTGGAATTAGACATTACTTATTGAACGCTTGGAAAGTAGTTCTCCAGCCCTGTTTTCCTACATGACAAGGAAAAAAAAAAATTAGTTAGACCTTACCCTTCCAGATTTTATAGCTTTGATAGAGTTCTGTGAGGTAGAATTACAATTTTGTAGTCTAGGTATTTTGAAACTGACCTCCTGCTTATTGTATTCTGGATAGAGGTTTCACCTGCAGATTTCATTATAGAAGGAATATCATCAACCCTCCTATGGGAAATGACTGCTCACTTTTAAAAAAATTTATTAAACTTTAACAAAAACTACAAAAAAAAGGACTAAATAAGGGAAAATTACAGCTCTGGGAGCCGCTGCTATTACCAGCCATGTGCACCTCTTCAAAATGGATGCTCCTCCTTTTATAACTCTAGCCCCTCCTAGAGTCTTGTCAGTCCAGTGGTGGAGATCACTTTCTTACATCTTGATTGGAGGTCAGGTGTTACTATAGTAACAAGCCAACCCTCCCCAAGTGTCCAAACTACCAAGGCCATCCTGTGATAACAATGTGGGGAGGAGAGGACATATTGCAGGTAACATAACTACACATCTACAAAACTTCTCTTAACATACTCTGAACATGAGCAATGTTTACCCCTTAATTGTGAGAACCAACCATCTCATTACTCATCTATAATAATCCCAAGTGAAATTTAGTTAAAAATTAAACTAGAAAGCTGTCTCTCACATTAACAGCTTCTTTGCAAGCAGTACTTAAAAGAGATGGAACTGTAAGTTACAGAAAAAAAGACTAAAGGAATTTAAGATTGGGGACATGAAACAACTTTATTATGGGTACTTGGTGCCATGGTAGTTTTATGTTGTTGGGGGTTGGGTTTCTTTTTTCTTTTACTTACAGATTTTTTTCCAATAAGTTGCTAGGAAACATTACTGGGTACTTATGGGTACTTAAATACAAAAGAAGTAGCTGAAGTTGGGAGAAGAGTGTGGCATCTGGCTACTTTTTTCTCGGGGAGTTTCTCTTGGAGAGACTCTTAGAGAATAGAGGCAGGTAAAAGAGCAGGCTGGGCCAGCTGCTCCCTCTCATTCTTTGGCATCCAGAGAAGGATGGTCAGGCTGTCACTTACTGTGGGGAGAATTCACTGGCACTGCTAGAGGGACTGATAATTGGTAGAGGTAATTGGTCCCTCAGCTCAGCCCTGAGGGACCAATTACCACCTGCTTGAGTGTCCCAGGAATCCTGAGCTTCACCTCTCCCGGCCCTACTCAGAGCCGGCAGGCTGCTCCCCTGTCCCCGCTGTTTCTTCTGTACTGCTCTCGGCTTCTCCATGCTGTAACTCGCACCCTTCCGCCCTGCCAGAACGTCCTGAAGTTCCAGCTACCGCCAGCGAACTTCTGATACATCCCGTCCGCCACTCTGGGATTTTTTTTGCTCATTTCTGTTGTTTTCCAGCCTGGTGCACCTCAGAGTCCTGCAGGGGCACTGAGAATTGACTGCTCCAGGGTTTAATGAAGCAAAGCCGCTCCTCCATCCCTTCCCGTCTTGGCCGAGAAGGCTGTCACGGGGTTCCTGGTTCTGTTTGTTGTTTGTTTGCCTTGTTACCCATACTAGTAAAGAACTGTTATTCCTATTATATGTTATGAAATAATCCATGCTTATAGAGAGAATGTATTTTATAAGATTATGAAATCCAAACGAGTCTCTGACCACAAGCAGCCCAAAGACAGACATCTACTTGAATTCTGAGATTCCTGGAGGCAGCAGGAGAACAATACTCAGTT
Organism: Diglossa brunneiventris; assembly: GCA_019023105.1. Taxonomy (NCBI): domain Eukaryota; kingdom Metazoa; phylum Chordata; class Aves; order Passeriformes; family Thraupidae; genus Diglossa; species Diglossa brunneiventris. Next base: position 29,011,688 of record CM032382.1, read on the forward strand.
AACTTATGAATAGACGTGCCCAGCGCGATGATCACTGCTATCCCGAGTGAGATAGCAGGAGTTGCGAGAAAGATACATCTGAATACGTGACTTCCCCGGATGCGATTAACACTGGCTATCGACCAGGAAACAGCGATTTTCCAGCTCTGCACAGTGAAAGAAATGGTCTTGAATATGCAGAGTTACAAAAGAAACTGGGACTCCTCTGCCTCAGGCATAAAAAACTGTATAAAACAGCCCTGCAAAAAGCAGTGCACGTGAACGGGGGTAGATCTCATGGCAATAGAGGTCGTATCTAGGTTCACTCAGCGCCGATCCCGGGCTCGACGCTGTCTCTTTGGCTGTGGTGGTTTTGAGGACCGTATTTTTGTCACGGAAATAGAAAAATAAAATCTTTTCACATTTTTGATAAATTGGCTTTTCGATTGATCATTTATAACACTATCTTCATATATTTGCCCAAGAGCCCCTTAATTTCAAAATTATAATAATTTGGAGGGAGAGGGTTTACATTCTCCATTTCAAGGCTCCTGCCTTCCCTAGTGGACACCTGTCTTTCAAGCTAAGACATTGCTCAGTCATTGACTACTTTTCACAGTTCCAAGACTGGAAAAAAATGATGAGCTAGTATGCTTACACAAATCAAAGCTTTTGAAGTTTGCCGTGCTTCTTAGTGATTAAAAAGAATGTCAAAATGTCATTTGGTCTATACAATACAGGTAGCCACTTATCAATGCTAGAATTAGGGAAACCCAAATCTGGTAGCTAATTTTAAGTGATGAATGAGATTACTTTCCAAATGCTTCAGTTACTGCAGCAAATACTAGTTCTGATGCAAATAAAACACAATGGATATCTAAGAGTACTGCAGTAATAAAAGCTCTCTGATTATTTTCTCTCATGGGATCAGTGTCACATGATTTTCTGCCATGATATCTGTGTGTTTATTTTCAGAGAAGACACACTTGTCTCATGAAAAACCTGTGTGAAATAAATAATGTGTAATGTTCAAGTGTGTTATTCAGCCTTCAGTCTTAGTTCTTGAACTAGAATATAGATCTAAAGTTTATATGTCAAAATGTCTCAGAAATCTTGCAGCTGCGATTTCCAAAGTCTTCAAGAAACACTGAGGGTGAAGTAGTAGGGTGGGAATTTGGGGTATAAAAATAGGTTCACTCAGTATCAGGCTGGTTTTGGACACTTCAAGTTTGAATAGCAGGCATCAGAGGGACTTGCAGCACCCTGGGGCACCATTTCCTTCACAGTCACCTATCTGGCATACAAGAAACATGCACCCACCTGACTCCCTCACAGGCATCCTAACACAGCTAAGACTGTCAGCCTCCCAAGCAAAGCCCTTCTTTTTGTTAGTGCAAACATGGGATCAACTGTGGTAATGCCTCAATCTCAAGAGTAGTTTTTGAATAGGTTTATGAAGATGCTAAAAATAATTTACAAATCAGAATTATTTTGTTATGCAAGGTTCAGAAATAGTTATTTTCTTTTAATCAGGACAATTAAACAGCAATTCTTACATTTTTATGCAAATAAACAATCATCACTAAATTTCATCTTTTATGACAAAATTTTCATTTGTTAAGAGCTTTAAAAATATATATTAAAAAAAAAAAGGTAGGGTTATGGGCCTGGAAAATACACGCTAGAAATATTGGTTTTGTGTTGGCCATATCCAAATACACTATAGGAGTTTAAGGATAGGTGGACCAGAAGGTACTTACCATTACTCAGGTGTTCTCCACTTATACCTTAAGATAAGTAAATGGAATAGAGAGGAAAATAAAAGCTTAAGAAACAAACAATTCCATGAACCTTCTCCTCATTCTGCTCCTATCAGCATCCCACAAAATTGTGCTCCTTAGCTACTGCTTCTGGACTGTTTCACAAACAAAAGATTCAGCATAAAATTTTAAGAACAAAACTGAAATTTCAGCTGCAGCCACACTAGTTTGTTGGCAGAATGATGACTAAGTGCCAGTACACACCTGTCCCAACATAGTTCAGTAAAACAAAACTTGTTTGGTACAAATGGATAATTCATACCAGGTATTACTATTTTAACATTATTTACTACTCTCTAACAGAAACAAGAAATTGTCTGCATTGATTCCTGTAATTCCTAAGTAATGGTGAGGTAATTTCCTACCAAGAAGAGCTATTGTCACTGAACACAAACACTAGGTGCAACACTGGAGATGGAAACAACTCCTTAAAACTGCTTCGCTACCAGAGTACTTCCCTGGGATTTTATATTGTAAGGGAGCCCTGCAGCTACCCAGTTAGGGCTTTGAAACTCACAAGATATGTCTGTGGATGACAAACTATCTCACAGGGACAAAAAAAAGCAATCGAGCTTCAAAAGGGCATCAAAGATACTTATCCTAGGGAGTGGGTGTCTCAAAGGGAGGTCAGGGCACACTCCTTTCATAGGAGTGTCGTATTAACACTGCAGTGAGTGGTGCCCGAGTCTTTTGCAAGTCCTGTTGATTGTGGTGAAAGACTCTCAGAAACCAGCAACTGTCTGAATGCTGATCAGGCACCACGACATATGCATGGAGGATCAAAAATAGGGGAAAACAGAGAGCAACTGTGATCAGGTAAATGATGATCACATCATCACCCTTGACAACTAACAGCAACCAGAATATGCATTTCTCTGACCCTAAAACTTTAAGAGCAGTAATGTGGTTTTTAATATGCTTTTTCATACTTAACAACAATCTACTCTCTTTTGGGTAGTACTGGGAATGGTAGACTAGAAACACGTAACAGGATTAAGATGGAAGTCTTAGACTTCCATGTATGGTAGACAAAACACCTAAGCCTTTATCAATAGCCACATGAGGACTTGCAGTCTTCAGAATTCTTCCCAAAATCTTTGACAGACAGGCAACATTAGTATCTGATGGATGCTTCAGAACTGGGCACACTCCTTGAAGACTTTTCATTAAAAATGAGCAAAAGAAGGATCAAACCTACATTTAGACTGAATGATAAAAGGATCATTTGCAGAGGATATGGAATTGAAAAGTAAGATACAGTGTAAGAGGCATTACTTGCAATGAAGATTATTTCTATCGTCAAACTTCAAATACTTAAAATGTAATGGAAAGCAGAGGGGAAAAAATTAAACTATTGGAAATGTGATCTGTAAATATGACTGAGTAACAGTTTTAATTACAAAGCATAAGGAGACTAATTCCCAAAGATTGACATCATCAAAGCCATCAAGTATTTCAGAGACCCGAGGGACCTTCGGTGAAAATGTACAGACCAACCATGTCATGTGAAGCCACAATGTTTTATCACAGCCACACTGATGGAAAACCAGGCTCCATGGGAATGCCCTGTCTATGCTATAGGATGCAACTGTGTGCTTCCTAGCCAGGAAAAATTGTGTCCATGTCTGGAGATGTTCCGACTTCTATGTTTCCACTCTTGGAAGTGGAATGTGCATGGTACACATGAACAACCTTATCAGACTCAGCTGCCAAAAACACTGTTCAACAATCAAGCTTGAAAGCAGAACCACTCAAACCCCTCAGCTCCTGTCAAGATGAAAAGTTAAGAAATGAAGCAGCATTAATTAACCAAGTCCCAGTCTACACTAAATGAGCAGCAACTACTTAATGTGCAGCAACTGTGCCTATACTAAGGTCCTTAGACATACTCTGTGGACAGATTGTGGTTCTATGGAAATGCTTCCATATAAACCTGCTTAATTGGAAAAAATACTCTATATTGCAGGAGCAGAGAAAAACTGCAGCAGCAGATGCAGCTCCTGCCACCTGATGCCAGGCTAGGTACCTCCTCTATTTATTACCAGGAATAAAATTCAGTACTTTTAATGTTTTTGTGGTAAACCTGGGGAACAGTAACACAGTATAGAAAAACACAGCAGAAAACTACAAGACCCACATGTCCTTTTAGTTTAAATTTAATTTGTCAGATAGAAGTTATCTATGTACAATCAGTGTGCATTGTAACAATTCTGTCAATAAAGTCATAATTCAAATCTTCTAAAATATTAACTACCTGCATAGCACATTTGACATTATTGCCCATGTTGAAGAGGGAACATATGAATTTACAATTAATTTTGATTGATTTGGATACTGAACTGTTCAGGTGTTTGACACACCTCCTTTAAAACCAATGCACCTGAAAAGCTTTCCAGAGCACAGTTTAGCTATATTTCTTACCATTTCATTACAAACAATCACAACACTGACAGCTTAATACAGAAAAAAGACCCCCCCAAAAAAAACCCAAAAGACCCCAAACAACAAAAAAAAGCCCCAGCAAAACAAACCAACCCCAGCAACAAAAAACCCAAACCAACAAAAACAAACAAAACAAAACAAACAAAAACCCCCCAAAACCACAAAACAAAACATGTATCTAAAGTAGCAAAAAAGGGAACACTAAATGCAATAGTTTCCTTTCCCCATTTTTACATTCTGAACAGTGACTCCATCAAAATCTTTTATTGAAACATGTACGTACACTGATTTTGTTTGATAACTGTGACAAGAAGTCCTGAGTTGGTGGGGAAAGGAACAGTCAAAAAAAGCCTGAGGGGGGAAAAAGCTCATTTAATAAATTTACAACAATTTACAGCCATTAGTTTGTGTTTTGCTTTTATTTTTTTTTTGTTTGTTTTGTAAAAAGGCATTGTAACTGATCACAAACAGGAGAAATCCTGACTATATTACAGTTAGGTACAGAATTTAAATATTCAAGCTTGTGATGAAAAGCGGCAAGGTGGTCGCAGTGTACAATGTAAACAAGTAGCTTTGGAAAGTGAACAAAGTCCTTGAGAATTCTTTACTAAGAAAAAAAAATATTCTCCCCATTCCCTCCTGAAATATGAGCACAGGTCAGTGTTTAAAGTTCATTTACACACATAACTTAAAACATTATCAGCCTCAAACCACTTTGACATGAAGAGTGTTATATTAAGATCCAGTCTGAAATGGGCAGTGTTGAGGTCCCTGTAAAAGTAAACATCTTCCATTTCTTAAAAAAAAGTGCCACAGCATTTGTGGCACAGTGCAGCATAAACTTTAAATACAAAAATATTTTTCTTCTGTTGGGATAATAGACCTTGCATCCTGGAAAGAAGTAACAATACTGCTACTGATAGAATATCCCATCTGTATCTTTCAAGTCATGTAAGGCAATTACTGTGTTAATTTACTGTATATGGCTAAAAGAAGGTCCAGAAAATATCAGTCTTTGTTATGTTTTCCGGCTACTCCATGTATGTTCAGGTGTACTTTTGTGATCTGATGAATGTTCAAATGGAGATCTGTGACCGAGGGGAGATCTTGAACCATAAGGAGACCTCTGATCCAGGGGTGACCTTGGGCCACTACCTGAAGCTCTGTGGTCCATTTGCCAGTCTGAGTGGTACCTATAATCTCTGGGAGATTTATGATGGCTGTACTCGGAAGAGGAACGGTGATCTGAATGTATCCTGTGGTCTGAATGGGGAACGGTGATCCAAATGAACCCGGCTGTCTTTTAGACTCGCTTCCACGCTTGACCTGTGGTCTCTGCTCCTGTAGTCATCTAACTTCCTATGTTTACTATCACTGTAGTACCTAAAAAACAAGAACTTATTTGTATTAGCTACTGGTAACACATCAAAAGCCACAATTATGTAAAACTGACAGAACTGCATTAGAGAAATATAATTGTTGCAATTTTGTGTTACTCAGAAAAGACTGTTTGGCGCTTCCTACAAGCATAACTACAAAAACACAAAGAGAATTCTGACCAGATTTCAAAATTGCCAAAGAAACTCACCTGCTGTCTTGTTTGTAGTGATCCCAGTCTCTGTGATCTTTTCCATTGCTGAAGGGCTGAATAAGGCCTTTTCCTGGAGTCATTTTTCTTGTAAGCATCTCCCTGATGCCTGTCCTTATGATGATCATGGTATTGTGACAGATGTCTATCAGATGAATAGCTGTCCCTGCTACTGTCATCATGGTTTGTATTCTCCTTCAGTCTTTCCACATCTGTTTAATAAAGCAGAGGTTAAAAGGAAATACAGTAACATTTTTACTTCACTTAATTCAAACAGCACTTCTATCTGTCAGCTGTAAACCAGTATGAAATTGACATAATTTAAAAGAAACAAGATCTAAATAGCTGAAAATCAAATGCACTAATGCCAGTGAACAGAAGAAAATCTCAGATTTAAGAGGAAATCAAGCTAGAATGTAGATGCATAGGACTTGGAAATGTAGATGCACAGAACTTCTCAACCTCTCCATTCAGTCTATGAAGCTGAGTGTCCAAATGGGCAGTGATTAGAGGGTACCCTCACTAGAGCAATTTTAGATAGAATGGCAGTAACTTCCTCTCTAAGAAGGGACAGACTTAGTATGAGTAATAGTTTAAAGAAACACCTTGATAGCAAAAAAATTTCAGTGGTATTCCTAAAATTTGTGATTGTTGATTTTAATTCCATGACACTATACTTGGAAGTTCACTAACACAAAATTAAATAAAGCACTACATACAAAATAGCAGGTGTGGGAACATGTGGGGAAAAAATCAGTGTTACTGACAACAATAAAAGACAGCCCCTGTAACTAACAACTGTGACAGCTTCTGTCAGACTGTGCCTGACTAATGAACTGCTTTCTTTCATTATAGTGATAACTGTGACAGCTACAGTCTCAGAATTTCTGATAAGTTTACAGGTTTTAAGTAGACCTCTCGCCCTCTCCAAAATTTAACACAAAAAACACAGAAATTTTTTTTTAAAGGATCCTCAAATAACCTGGTAAGTACCAGCTTCACTCTGCACTCTGCTGGATTTCAAGAGCAAATTAGTGAAGGTTTTCGAATCAGTCTATTACTGTGGTACTTAACCATGTGGAAAACAGAACCAGAAGACATGTGAAATGAAATAAACATGAATGCTTAAGGTATTTAACACAAGAATATACTTGAAAGTTTCTTACCTGGATTTCTAATTACATGTGTATTCACATGACCGCTAATATTCTGATCGTTGTGTTGCTAAAAAAGACAAGTACACTGGTAAATGTACTTATTAGTAAAACCCAAAGTTCATTTGAATACATTAGAAAAATATCCTATCAAAAGAGACTATTATACTGCAAACACAAATACCAACTTGAAGTGTATTTCCATGTTCTTCATAATCCTCTAAATCTAATAGAAGCTATAATAATTAAAATATGTATTTGTGTATTTCAAAACAATTTAAAAATATCACCTGAGACTCTTGACGTTTTTTGATTGCATGTTTATACAGTTTGTGCAGCTTTCTGGCATCAAATTCTGTAAACTTAGAGACAAAAATCCACAAATTTCTGAGGAAGAAGAAAAGAGAAGTTGTAAGTCTTCTTTAAATTTCTTTGTCCTTTATTATGTAGCGGAACATGGATTTGACTGAAATTATTTGAACACTACTTCAGGAAACCGGAAATGGTGTATAAGCTACACAATATTGCCAAATTGCACAAGAAATATTATGCAGTTGTAAATTAAATATATGAAAGATTGATTCCTTTAAATATTTTTCACTTTTTAATATTTATTGTAAGTACTTCAGAGTGTGAAGTGCAAGGACAATAGTACTAATAAGAATTGTTAAATTTTTGTGAAACGCTTATTTAAAACATAGCTATCAGTTTATATGTATCTCTTCTAAAAATTTGTTTGAATTCTGAGTGTTTACCAGTCTGTAAATTAAAAATTTAAGTTCGTAAAGGAAGTAAAAATTCTTTCAAACGTGAAATTTCTTACAGGATAACACACTTGACACAACAAACCTTACTGTATTAAACCATCAGCAAGAGAAATTTTCCACAGACTTTTGAAAGTCTAGTCAAGGCTTTTGGAAACCCAGTAAGAGATGTGAAAGAGGACAGAAGTCATAGGGTAATAAATCTCTGCCAAATCGGTGCTTGAAGGAACCGAAGAAGAGCCAAATTAGATTTTTTGCTGTCAAGATGCCAAAATTCTGAAGAAAACTTTTTCTTCCATGATCACAGCAAAGTTTTTTAACAGATAGTGATTTTTTTAGTGAAATTTGCAGGTGGAATGCTTAGAAAAGTCTACAGAATAACAGTGTTCAAAAATATTTGAAGTGTGGGGATTCACAAAGCAGCAGGATTCTCCTTCATTGTGATTATTTAAACATTGTAATTTCTGTCGACAAGCTTGACTAGGTACGCAGGCAGTCAATGCTGTGTCTAATGAGACCATTCTAATTTAATATAAACTACAATACTTCTTATCAGATGTAGCTAAAATAATGTTATTTATATACACATAACATCATAGCATTATTCTCAATAACAGCTCTATTACAAGTTTCCACTTAAAATAATAAAAAATTACCAAAACCTAAGACACGGATCTTGTTTTTGTATCTCAGATCACCTTACTATTTTCAAGTAAAGGAAGTAAAATCAGCAGAAGCAAATTACACTAACAGATTTCTTCAAGAAAATGCAAGACTTAAGAATTTGATATATATAATCACAGGATGTATTTTCAAGCATAGAGACATTAACTGAACATTCTGACAAAATTAAGTTGAATTGCATTAAGAACATATCAATGAAATACAAGACCAGTATTTTTTTCTTAGTTCTTTTTATATTGTCATCTGATATAGATGCAAACTCTTCCCTCGCTTTTCAAGTGCATCTGAGTACATTATGATAAATACTTGTTATCAAGTAACACTTAATACATAATACGCAATTTCATTTTAGAGTACATTTAAAAAAAAGAATGAATTCTACAACTTGGAATCATACATTCAACATTCATTTATGTGACAATTTTAGAACTGTGTATTTTCAACATGAATTATTAAAGAACCAAAATGACCTGAAGTTGAAAAAACCAGATTATGAAAGGTAAGAATGGTTTTCACTGAACACAGTGGCAGTGACGAGTCCCCAACATTTGCTGTCAGTGTTAAGGAGAGAGATGTCTCCACCCTCTGGACAAAATACAGGGCTCTGCATCAATGCTTAAAGTCAATCCATTACAAGTCAGAACAATGTTGTATAATCACGTTTTAATAGACTCCTATTTAAAACAGCAGAAAGATACAAGAAAAGGGGAAAAATAAACAGGAGAAATAACTAAAAGCTACTCTTCTCAAAGGAACCAATTGTAGATTTCCCTTTTTCAAGTAAAACCCAGGAAAATAACTTACTTTCTCCACTGTTTAATTTGTTCAGGATTTGTGTACTCCTTTAGACACTCAGTAATATGATCCCCAATTTTGATAAGACACTGTCTAGTATGTTCCAGCTGTTCTCTTTCAGAAAGGCCTTTCTCTGGCCGATCAAAGCTGTTTCAATGCTGCCTTGACAGGTCTCATTCTTTCTTTGCACTGTAAAATGGAAAAAAGGAATGTATCGATTCAAAAGAAAAAAATTCATTCTCAAGCATGACTCATCGTTTACTGTGATATATAACCACAGGTGAAGACAGGATTGTTAGAAGTCAAATGAAACACAAGACTGTCTCAGAGGTCTAAAAATATTTTACATGCTCCCTTTGGAAGATTATCAATCCAACTGGAAATTCACTTCTCTATGAAAGCATCAGATTGTATAAAATACATGTATCAAGCTGTAGAAGGTGCTAATGTGTATATCTTAAACATCAGCAGCCAGATAGCTGTGAAGCCACATTTTTTTCTGTTCAAAACCCACTGCTGTGAGCTTATATTGCAGGTCAGGGACTAACATACTGATTTTCATTTGAAGTGTGTAATCTACTAATAAAACCTCCTAAGCTTTTGCAGACCCCCTCACTTTTGAAGTTCCTTTCTCTTGCAAGCTTCCATGAATCTAGGGTGATGGCTTCCCTTTAAGAGTAGGACACCACTAGGATATGAGAAAGCACTAATTTAATATATAGGATTTCTGAGGAAAAGGACTTACTACAACTGTATTTTGCAATTACAACTCTTAAGCATAATCATGTAGGGCAAGACTTACTGCCCACAAAGCTATACAAACTCAATGTCAAAATTAAGTATGAGAGTGTTCAGTACATTTTCACAACAAACACTTTCTGCCACCATTACACTTGGCATTCAACAAAGGATCAAAATTGCTTCTCTGAGCATTTTTCAAACCACACTCCTTTGCAGATATTAGCAGAAGTTAAGCTACCTAGAAGAAAGCTAGTTTGGGTATAGCACCATAAAGGCTGGAAAAAACCTCCAAGATCATTAAATCCAACCTTTGACTGAACACCACCATCCCAACCGAACTATGCTAAGTCCCACATAAGTTATTCTTTTGAACACTTCCAGGCATACTGATTCTATCTCCTCCTTGAGCAGACTGTTCATTGCTCAACCACTCTTTCACTGAAGAAATCTTGCCTTACATCCAACATAAACCTCCCCTGAAATAGCTTGTGGCCGTTTCTCCTTGTCCTGTCACCGGTTCCCTGGGAAAAGACCTGATCTTCACCTGGCTTGAACCTGCTATCAGGCAGGTAGGGTGTGGTAAAGTCTCCTCTGATTCTCCTTTGGGCTCAAAAACTCCAGCTCTCTCAGCCACTCCTCATAAGACTTGTGCTCCAGACCCTTCCCCAGCTCCATTCCCTCCTTTGGACTGGCTCTGGCACCAAAATGTCCCTTTTGAACTGAGGGGCCCAGAACTGAACGCAGCACTTGAGATGTGGCCGAAGGGAATGCTTAGACTAGCCACAGATAAAGGTCGTGCATGCTTGAATTTTTGTATTTTGAATCCACTGTTTTAATAATAAATCCAGACAAATCCAGTTGGCATGGTTTAAATTGCAGACACTTGCTTAATCATACATCAAACTCCAATAGCATGGTACCCATGACCAGAAGAAAATCCTCCTTGTCATCAAGGTCACTCACTGTCAGTTAAGCCTGAACAACATTTCCATTTGAAAGTGCACTGAACTAGTATGTTTAGACTGCACCTGACCACGGCATAATGATAAACACCAATCACCTCCTTTTCCCCATTCTTCCCCACTATATGCCACCAAACCTAGAAAAACCAAACAAATACCTGGAATGGAATAAAATGGAATATCACCATTACCAGATAAGCATCTAGGGGACAACTCAGAAAAACTGGGGAAGCTGTTCCACTGCCATCTCATGCCCCTAAGGAATTAAGTATCTGGTTTACATATTAAATGTGCCACAGATTAAAGTAGCTTTTTAAAAGACAGCTTATAGAGTGCAATTCTTAAACAGAGAAGTGATCAGAAATATATAACTGCACATGGAAATCAAATTATTTTCTGACATTAGCCACACTGACATATCCATTTGAATCACTCAAGGCCCATGCTGAAAATCACAGGTGAGTTAAGAATAAACCCATGGACAGTAACTGCCATACTCATAAGAATCCTACTGGCGTCCTCACAGCCAGTACCCACAATACACCAAACAGACCTAGCTGGCAAAAATGCAGCTGCTGAAATCTGAATGACAACCACAGCTGTTCAAAGTAACTCACTGATACTTCTCCATGGGCCTCAGCCAACCTATAAAACTTCATATAAATTGTGCATATACATTTTTCTCAAATGTTAATTATATTCTTGTAAGCAGTAGTGATTAAACAGAATTCTTTTGGTGTCAGAGACATTACCTCAGCAAGATATTTCTAAGTGTTTTAGCATTGTTTCTTCCTGTGTTTACTAACTAAAGTTTGCAATACTTCAGAAGAGAAGTGCTGAATCCTAGTTTTTCTTGCTATCTTACAAAGAAGAAAAGCATATCTTATATATGGTGAAGCCAAAGACTCCATCAATTCCAATAACATTCATTCACATCTGCTCTTAAGAAGTGATACAAGTGATTCTCATGGATAAATCTTTAGTTTATATTCTCAACCTGTTAATCCTACACACTGTTGGGTAAGTTTTTCTATTATCTTGCGTATATACAACAAAAAGCCAAAATAAAACTTTTAGAACAGAGTCAAAAATCACTTTAGTACACTGTCAATAACATTCATTGATCCGAGACATAGCAAAAGATCACCTGTGTTACTGTGCCAAGTAACAGTACCAAGAATATCAGTAATTGTCCTCATTTAGAGTATTAAGTATACACACTAATTTATGAAAAGGTGACTTACCACACTAAAAGTTTTCTGATCCAGCTCTTCAGATTCTTCTGATATAGGAACTGGTTCACTAGATGCAGTAATATGAACTGGAGTATCCAGCAATGGAATTTTTTTAGTTTTTTCCTTATTTTCGGATTTGATTTCATTTACCTAAGAACAAGATACAAAAATATTTAACTACATTTTATTTTTGTTCTGCAATTATAACAGATGACAATACCCATAATCACTGCATTCTTGCAATAGATAAGAACAAAATCTATGCTGACATTCATTGACAGTACATTTTACTTTCTCTGTGAAATGGAAAAGGAAAATGGAAAAATAGATTTTTTTGCACACATTCAGTCCAAGTAAGAGCTGTATCATTGAACTTCGCCAGTTCAAATGCCTGTCCTAATGATTTCAGGTAGTAAAAGTAAAGCTTCAAATAACATAAAATACTTTATTGAAATGACAACTAATCAGATCCACAACACTTTTTAATCTCAAAATCATTTACATAAACCTGGTGGCCTTCTCTAGCACTATGTAAGATAAGTAAACCTAGTTACCTTCTCTTCCTTTACTTCTTTTTCTTTCTGTGTAGATTCTTTTACTTTGTTTTCTCTCTTTTCTTTAATATCCTTTTCTTTTAATTCTTTCTTATCCTCTTTTTCTTTTTTCTCCCTTTTCAAATCCCTCTTATTTTCCTTTTCTTTTGTCTCTCTTTTTTCTTCAGCTTCCTTCTTTATACCAGTATCTGGCTCAGGCTTTTCTTCATTTTCTTTTTCTGCTTTAAATTTTTTATGCAGATGTTTCACTGAAACAATCTCATCCTGCAATATGCAAGCATATATGTCACATCAAACTGGGTTCCTATCTATACAAGTTTTGCAGCTGTAAGATTAAAACACTTTTTGTCTGTGAATTTTTTATTTCTGGACATAGATTTATCAAATCACCTCTAAATCCAACTGAATGCAGTTGGTCAAGAAATATGAGAGCTATGCACTCACTTCCTTTATGTGACAAAGCAAGTACTGATTGGTGGAGGCAGTGGGCATGAGAAATTGCATCTGGTTAACTTGGAATAAAGTTTGAATTTGATCCCTTTAAAGGCTGTTAGACTGAAGAACTGAAATCTAAAAGGAAGTATGATTTTGCAAAACTGACCTGGTCAGTCAAGACAGTCAAGTGATGGGAGATGTTAGAAGATCTCTGATCTAATTAGCTTTGTCCCAATCCCATACTCAACACTCACAGGAGAAGGTAACAGAATCCCAACTTTCTCTTTTCCAGAACTGTTCATTTTATACTAGGTTTTAAAAAAACCTTTAATTACAGACTCTCTGTTATGTGCCCATTTAACTGTTTGGATGTGAACAAAGTATTACTCACTGCTCTTTTATAATATTCACTGAGAAGGTCTGAGATAAAAACTAATATCCTTTCAGACACAGAAAAATACTATAAATAAAGTATTATTATAACACAGATGGAAGAATTATTATCATGTTTGAATTTATTTGAACATACCAGAAAGGCACGTACAGGAACGGCTTATCTGTTGCATGAAAACAGATGAAAGACTGTCTAGTACTTGAACTGAACAAGTTACTTAGAACAAATATGAAGTTATGAGCTCAGCCAGGGCTAGGTTTTAGTGTTTAGGTATCACGGAAACTTTCTAGCAAAAATCCAATGACTTAAAAACTTTCTTGTTAATTCTAGCAGTAAAATTGGTAAGTTTGATACTGCACACAGTATGGAATCTAGGTAGCTAAACCAGTAGTTTAGGAAGGTTGTAGTATACAGTCCAGTATTCAGAAATAGAATTCAGTGCCCAAAAGTACTGCAGTGATGAGTACCTATTATTAACAGAGAGGACAGCATTCTAGGCAGTTTCCCAAAACACAGTTAAGTCCATCAGCTGATGGCAGTGTCTTTTCTTTTGAGTGGAGATGAAGACTAACACTAATTTTTAAAGTAGCCTGAACAATTAATTTGCTTAGTTTTAGGGTCCAGTTGTCCCCATTAATGTACTGGGAACTGTGGCAACATTTGCAGGTCTTAGTCTTACATTCTAGGCAGATTATTCTAGCTATAAACACAGGGCAGTCTACATTGATTTTTTTAAAATTGCTGGCTTCACATTTTGTTCTTTATAGTACAATTTAAATACATACACGGAGTGATTAAAAATTACTATTTTTTCATAGATTTAGAATGGATTTTCTAATGCAAATTTTAACTATGTATTTCCATTAGTAGTTTTTCTTTTAGAATAAGCTGACAATTACAATGGCTTGTAACTGTTTGCTTTAAACAAAGTAGAGTATTTTATTGATTATAGAATTGCAGTGACTTAATTCAACTGCTTTCAAATTAGCTGTGACATGACCCTAAGTTTTATCCAAATTTTTATGTCGAGTGATTTTGCTATGTGATAAACAACAAAAATAGAAAGACACAACAAAAGCATAATACCAAGATTAATAATCATAAATAAAAAATCCCAACAAGGTTAGTTTTTCTGAAAAATGAGAGCCATAACGTATACATGAGCTTTCATATGCAAGCCTTGAAATACAATTTTTTATGCTGCGCATTCCAATTGAGCTTGGTGACATTTTTCTTAGCCTCAATAAAAAAGTCTTTACCTTAAGAATCATTACCAGTAGTAGTAACAAATAAGCAAAATCCAGTAGTTTTACAATGGAGATTTGCAATTCTTGCAAATACAGGGCTAATGCTTAAAAAAACAAGTTGAAACTGAGCAATGTCACTAGTATTTAGACTATAATATTTTAACAACTATTTGGAAAACTCATAATTCCTTATTTATTTATCATTAAACTGAAACAGATACAGTGTTCCATGTGCTTGTACTGATGCAACATCAGTTGTAGTGGCCACAGGAAAAGAATGACATTCAGGTGTTTTAATTTTATTAAACCAAGAAGAAGATGAAATACAAATTGATACTAACAGGAAGAACTGAATGTATGGTAAGTATCTTTACTGCGTGAAAGATACTCACCTTGTTATTCTCATCATCATCTTCATCAGATTTTTCTGAGGGTTGTGGTGAAGAATCGCTTTTTATTTCCTCTTTTAATTTTGCAGCCTTTAGCACCTTATTCTTCTTAGTTCTTGTTTTCCTCCTCTTTGAATTGCCCTGAATGTAAATTGATCTCTTTAATCATGTCAACTGACAGGCATCCTTGCACTATATTTGCAAAGTAAGATTTGGTTTTACATCAAGGAGAGGGTTCCTTTTATTTTATTTATTGCCATTAATGACCACCACTTTACTCAGGACTGGAGACAGAGCTTAGTGCAACAGTAGAGAATACACACAAATAATAAGAGACTAATACAATATGACACTTGCAATTAATATCCTGAGTTTGTCTTATGTTCTAGAATTAGGAATAGAGTAATACTACACAAATAGAAAGTGTGGAACTGAAAAATGAAAAGGATCAGGTGACATGCCAATAAGCATATTGTTTTACCTTATTAGTGAATGCCACATTTTACTTACTGCTCCAGCAAGCCTTTGTGCTTCCTTCCTTGCAAGGTCTTTATTCAGTAATTTAATGAGGTAGTCTGCACGGGTCTGTAACTGCTTTGCCTGGGGTTTCTTATCTGGATCATCAGGCAAAATCTGAGGAGAAAATGGTAGCATCACAGCTGTGAGTACAGATTATCAACTTCAGATGGTAGCCTGGAGCACACAGAACAGAAAGAGCTGTGGCAAAAGGACATGGTAAACAATCCATTCCAACTATACCCAGTAAATATATCAGAATGTTTAAAGCAAAGGAGAATTTAATGTAAGCGTTCATTTCTCTCCAATGAAACCAATGCACGCAACCAATGCAGACTCTTGGAAATTGCCTCAGAGTTTAAAACTAGCTCAAGAAACCAGCCTCATATTTCTGTCTCCACTCTGATGTTTCATCTAAGAAATTACGGGCACCTGTACCAGTCAGTCACAGAACTCCTGCCTCTGACTCATTTATCTTCTAAATGCAGCTGCCAAGAACACAAATACATGGTTTCAAAAGCCAGACAAATTAATGAAAAGCAGGTGTAGGAATCATTACTAAGCAAATTTGGACACAAACTTGTCTTCTCAAATCCCAAAGCTATAGGTTGTTGTCACTGTCACAAAGTTTACTTCACCCCAGGCTTTTCCTCAGTATCTGCTGCTCACTATTGCTAAGAAGTTACTGCACTAATTCTAGTATAGCTACTCTCAATGTTGGGAGTGGAAGACAGCTTCAACTGAAGAACCTTGGGGATTAAGCAGGGATGGAGAAACAAAAACCAGAACATCTGAAGTAAAGAAAGGATTGAAAAAAAACAAATTACATAGAACCAACCACATGAGAATATGAAAACACACACTGACTGCAAGAATGCATGCTTCAAAATAAATACTCAAGACCCCAAAATCTAGTACTATACTATGAGAAGGATATGAATTAAGTATGAAGTACAACTGATATATAATACTTTCGTAATTTCTTTTATCATAAAATAAGTTCTTTCAGTAACACTACTTAGCAGCATCAATATCTAAGCAAACAGTCCTTGATGAACTATTGTAGACGACATACCTTCTGTGTCAAACTGAGATCAGGATCCATTTTTATCATTTCCCAGCTGCCATAACCATATTCATAGATGCCTATCAACAAATTGGAGTCATCTTCCTTGCCCCAGTCTATATCAAAATGAGCAGCCTTAGTGTGGCATGGGATGACATATCTAGAAGAAATATATTAGAAAGAAAAATACATGATTTTTACATCTGAATCTTAGCGAGGGGAAAGAGAACATACTGAAGGTAATGTAACTAGATTCATTTTATTTGCTGAGATGCTGGTAAATTTAAGAAATTCATCAAAATATTTATAATAATATTTTCTCACTATTTCTATAAAACAGTTATTGAAATCAGCAGAGGCATGTGTTTTAAAGCTGATTAAGACTAAAATATGAAGAACAGATATCTGTCTGTAGCCATAAGCTTTGTGATAGGATTGGCTAGCCAAGAATAAAAGCAAAAACTAACATCCAAGTGTTCTAACTAAGTCAGTAGTTTAGGAACTGCAGTACACAAGGTGGCAAGTTTAGGGGGTAGGAACAACTACTGCTGCACTTTGATACTCCTCTCAAGCAGAGGTGACGTATTTAGCTCCTCCTCAAGCCTGAATTCTAGTCCTAATTATTATTAGTAATTGAACACAGTTCATAGTGAATACAATTGACAAATTAAAGCTCTTACTGGCTTCTATGGCAAAGGAAGAAAAAACAAAGTACAGCTGTGGAGCTCAAAGTTGCAAAAAAAAAAAAAAAACCAAAAAAAGACTTGAGAAGTTTTCTGCATTACTACTCCCTTAAAAATATGCAAAAAATCAGTACCTTTTTCTTTCTTCTGGATCTGAAGGAATGGATTTGTGCAATGGTGCCAACTCTTCTTCATGTGAGATTACTAACTTTGCATTTACTTGCACTCCTGAGATTCGGAATGTTGGGCCTTTAACCTTCCCAAGTCTACCTCCTTAAAATAAATGACAATACTATTAAAATATTTACCTCTACAAATAACATCAGAAAAACGTACAGAAAACAGTTATATCACATCACCTTTTCTTGACCAAATGCTTGAATTAAATGCTTCAGAATTGAAAAGTCCCTACATAACTGGAGTACATCCAAATTTCACAGCAAATCAAAAACCTATTTCATTTTTCAGTGGTAAGCCACACAGAAAGGGGAAAAAGTCACCTTACTATATATAACTCTGGGTTTATTTAAATTATCTAGTATGCACCCTAACATTTTTGTTCATATTTCCCAACAAAACTGGTTTCTGTTATAATCAGAGTGCAAGAGTAACTAATTTTTCTTGTCATTTTTCACTGTCCTCTCAAGCCCCCTGAATATTGTACCTGCTCTTTCTTGTCCGGATGAACTGTCCTTTAAGGCTTTAATGCATCCATTATGTACAAGCTCTCCCAAACGTCTGAGGTCTGTCTCTGATTTATCAACAAGCTCAGCATCTCTAGCTACAGCATCTAACCTGTAATAAAAAAAAAAAGACTAATTTTTGTAACTCTGGAAATTTGGCAGTTGTGAATGATTCCTTCAGACTTGAAAACAAAATAAATGATCACGTAAATTAGCAGTCAGCTGTGGTTTCTGTTTGGTGTATAATTTCAATCCAAGAGAAAAACCTCTACATTACTGAGGTATGAGGACAATAAAACAAGAACTGTAAAGAACCCTAACCCTAGTGGTACATTACTGCACGTTTCATTTAGAAAAGAAAACGAATCATTAAATCATACATACATATATGTATCATATGATCATATGCACTACAAATATTTCTAAGGATTAGTATTTTTAAGGATGGGAAGTTTTTCTTAAAAGAGGAATAATGAAAGAAACTTAAAAATGACAATTGACAATATGTAAAATGCAAAACTAACTTTGACAGAGTGGATAAACTGATAGGCTTTCAATAGGCTTATCAAACATGACAAGTGAATGATTATCACCAATGAAGAGTAAACAAGTCAGCAGATACATATAAAGGAAGTGTTCCTCCAAATGGCAAAGTCTGTTGTGTGGCTGTCTGCACACATACCATACATGAAGAAAAGGAAGATACTACACTAAAGTCACTCTATATTCAAGATGATGTATTTCCCCTACTGCCTAAAGTTTCATGGTACATGCTAATGTCTATAAAAAAAGAGATTCCAAGCTGCCGCACAAACAATAATCAAACACCTTTACCTCTCAAGAGGGCCACCAAATTTCTTGTAACTCTTGATAAACCTAGTAACAGAAAATAATGTTACCATTTAAATATATGCTTAACAAATAACATTTGTTTTAAAGTTGCATTGATACAATTGTTAATCTTAGTATAATGCTATGTGGACAATGGGGAGAAAAAAAGTAAAGCAGCTTCATATATTCAGATAACTCAAATAAAATCAGTTTTATGGGTTTAAGAACTGATATAAATAAAACAATAGAAGATATAATTTATTTCAGAAGTAACTTTATTAATTTCACAAGACTGAGGATTCCGCAGCTGTACGTATCTAAAAATGAAAACTGAATGTGGACTTACAGTAAATGAAGATTTCAGACATTATGTTATGTATGGTTATTAAAAAGAGCATTCTCCAACAGGTAACTCGAAGATTTAGGAAAATTACACAAAAGATACTCTCTGTTCAGATATCTAAGCAATGGAAACTGGAGATACTTGGAGGAGAAAGGAAAGTAAATAGAAACAATTTTTTAAAAATTGAAAAGAAAAAAAGAAGAAAGAAAACTTCCTCAACAACGAAATTACTTGTTCACACACAAGAATAGCCTTAAAAAAAGTACCAATTTGCCTTGCTGTTAGATGAGATAGAATGCCAAAAAGGATCTTTGAAGTTATTCCTCTAAAAAAAAATACTCCGAAGACTTTACAGCAATTTAGGGAAACATGCATACTTCAATTTCAGAAGCAAAGTAGCATTTCACAAACCCAAAAATGCTAACCAAAAGAATTCCTCCTCCTCCTACCAAAACAATACTTCAGCAAATATTTAGCATATACAGAAGGGCTCAATGATAATACAAGTTTCAAATAGGATTTTATATTTTCTTAGTTTTAAAAAAGCAGGATGTAACAATTCAATTATAGTGCCAAGAAGTTAAAAAGGAAAACAAAATCCAATCAAATTGTTTCATTTGTCACCAAAGAGATGTAACATAGTCTTGAAACACTGCAAGTTTTAGATAAATTGATGGAAACCAGATTATTTTGCTTGTTTATTTTTAAAGGAAAGCACCCTTTGTAAAATCACTGTCAGTAATTATTCAGTGAAATTACTGTCTTCAAAGGCTGCAGGAACTAAAAAATTTAAACCAATCATACACATTTTTAAAACCTTATTTTACACCTCATTAAAATGGGTTCAGATTCTTGCTATAACAGTTCACTATGTCAGCACCACAAGGTAAAAACAATAAATGTCTGGAATAAAAAGATTACCAGCTGTAGTTTCCAGACTGATAACAATATTATTATTAATAAAAATAATTGTAATTTCTTGTTCCTTTAAATATGCATGTCCTCCTCCTCCCATATCTTACCGCCTTATCTCTGCATCACTAAATCCTTTAATATTTTCTCGAGGAATAGTTCGTGGTCTTCCACGTTTTTTTGGCCTTTTTCTTTCTGAGATGGAGTCACTATCAGATCCAGAGTATCTTCTACTCCTACTGCGTCTCCCTTCGCTGCCATTGAAGCTAATCTGGAATTCCAGAGCAAGCAAGCTATGTAAGTAACAAATATAAGCAAGTTTTACCTGCTCCGTCAAAAAAATAGTGTTCAGAAGAAGAAAAAAAACCCCAAACCCCTAAAGCAACAAACTACACCAAAAGCAACACAGAACTATAATTCAGTCAAAACCAAGAGATACCTGTTTTGCACAGTTTCTCATTCTTGGAAGCATGTATATTTCTTCAAGTTCTTTTTGTCTTTCCTCCTCTTCTATTCTTCGCCTCTGGACCTCTGGAATGATTTCTTCCCAGTTTCTTGAATTTCTTTCTGGCTCCAACTCAATATCATCTTCATCCATATTGGAGAAGTTGGCCACCTTATACATCAAAACATATACATTCTCATCAAGTCAATACATAACACAATTTAAAAAAAACTAATCAACTGCTATTTAAGGAAAACAAGGTTACAGATCCCATATTTTATGCATTTATACACATAACATTTACATATTTTATCTATATATATATATGCTTTGTTTTATAAGATATATATTAAATTTATAAACTCAAATTGTTTCATGAAACAGACTCTAATGAAAGTACTTTTAATCATTTAGGAAAGACAGACTCCTTTCAGCTTGGGCTAAGAAGAGACACAAGGAGAATCACACCACTCACACCTGTATGAATGTGGTTTTTAACTT
The DNA here is from genome assembly GCA_019023105.1 of Diglossa brunneiventris. Classification (NCBI taxonomy): domain Eukaryota; kingdom Metazoa; phylum Chordata; class Aves; order Passeriformes; family Thraupidae; genus Diglossa; species Diglossa brunneiventris. The sequence goes on from CM032382.1 coordinate 29,032,851, forward strand.
CCTTCAAAATAGGGCTAACAACATTTAAATGCCTGATTTAATGTTAAACTATAATAATATAAAATTAATCAAACATTAATACAATGCTGATATAAAAATATGTTGTGAATGAGTGATTAGCAGGAGAGCTATTTAATAATCTCCTGAACTAAACAAACATATCATGCTCTGCATATTTTTTTCTTGCACACATAATATATTTAACTGATAACTTTAAAGTATGTGACATTCCAAGTTTACTTTGGGGCTAAAAGCAATTTGAAGAAATGATCAGTTAAGAAACACAAAGAACACATTGCATTTAAGGATACTATAGCTGTTTAATAACAAAGACAGTAAATAAAACACAAACTTAAATTCTAAGCATTAACACATTCATAAATACATCTCATTTTATTATCAAAATACATAATATATTTCTATTGTTTATGCTGATGGTAAGGTATCACGTAGAGGCAAAAAACCATTTTACTAGGAAGTGATACAGAGTTGACTTTTTGAGGCATCTATTTCTGAAGAATCAAGAGATAGACACATAGAAGAGAAACAGTACTGTTTAAAAAGGAAAGTATAATTATGGCAGGAAGGAGGGAACAGAGCCATACCTTGAACTGCGAAAGCAACTCATCTCCTACAGTTAATGGACCTGGTTCATTTTCCCGAGTTTCAGCCCTCTTCAATATTTCATCTATATCCATTTCCTGAGGGTAAAAAAAAGAAGTTTCTCTTTACAATTAAATAATTCATACATATTTTGGGCTGTTTTATCTACCTAGTCCAGAAGCACTACTTACTTGAGGCTCCTGTTCTTCCCCTTCAGGTTCTTTAAAAAGTTCCTCAGCACCAAACTTTAAAATTGCCGACAACTCCTCCTTGTTAAAAGGTGTTGAGCTGAAATAAATGGTGTTTCAGGAAAAACATTTTAACTTACAAACTTGGAAAAGTTTTCCATAATCATGAGTCAATTAAGCATTCTTCTTACTGTTAAACTCTTCATATATTTGCGATATGCATTTATTATGCAAATAAAATCTACAAAGACTTTGCGTCTTCTGTTTTGACTTCCATTTACAACTGAAATATTCTTAAAGTAAGTTGGTAGAGAAACAAACATAAAGGTACCTTGAAGGAGTAGAGCCTGTATGCAACACAGTTTTCCCTGTAGTATCCATTCTCTGAATTACTAAATGATCTAACACCATCTTTTTCTTGGCTCGTTCAAGAATATCTTCTTCTACCGATCCTTTTGTGACTAGTCGATAAATATTAACCTATGTGTATTTAAAAAATAAAAATTTTTAAAAGCAGAAATCTCAGTCTTCATTACATGATTTCTGAACTTTTTCATGGGTTTCAAATATGAAATACTAATTTAATCACATTACCACAGTCTTTACAGAAATGTTTTATATTAAATCATCTTAGACCTTTCTTTATAAACTTCAGTGACTTGGCACAAGCTTTGCCAGAGGCAATAATGTCATATTTGTAATTGTTACTGTATGTCTTCAGTAAGAAGGAAAGAATCATCTTGAGAACTAGAATATTTAAGCATTGGGGATGTGCCTGATGTAGCAGTTATTTTGTAGAATGACATCATACCAATGCATGTAAGACAGACAAGTTGACAACTCTTCTCCCTCTCCCACCCAAATACCACAGCTGTCTCCTGTATGGAGACTCAGGAAAAAAGAAATTAGCATTACTAACACTTCTGGAGATATGCAGAAAGTATTAGTTATTCTCAAAAATACATGAGGACTGAATGGTGCAGACTGAGGGTGGACAGCTAATGTACAGAACTGTCTTTCAGGTCTGGAGCTTAAACTGAGCGTGTTTACCTGTTTCTTCTGTCCAATTCTATGTGCTCTAGCCTGTGCTTGCAGATCGTTCTGTGGATTCCAGTCAGAATCAAATATAACCACCGTATCAGCAGATGCCAAGTTGATACCTAATCCTCCAGCTCTGGTAGACAGTAAAAAGCAGAAGTCCTGAAATCATAATGTAGGAAATAGTTTTATATACAGTACTAGTAATATTCCTAAAGGAGACAACATACTTCATAATATACTTTATGCAGTATGTGGTGCTACCAAATCCATAATTGTTCTATGCTTAAAGAATCTTTAAATATAAAGCAAATGCTTATTACCAACTTCTTTCATAAAGTTACTGACTTCTCAAGTCAGTTTAAGGAAAGCACTGTCCTAGATGACGATCACTGAGCAAGACATCCCAACAAAACCAGACTGGCCAAAAAATTACCAAATCTTACTGTCAAAGCCTTTAATGCTACAAAAACCCTCTCCCACCCTCCCTGCCCCACGCCCTGGAAGACTAAACAGTCATGTCAGAGCAGAGAAAGCACTTGAGCCTACACATATCTGATTAAGAGACAGAAGCAAAAATCTTCTGCCAAGTTCAATGCTGTTCAGCATATTCATGAACAATATGAAAATGGGTAAGCAGCAAGGAGAAAAAACCCTGTAGGCAATATAAACTTATTGAGAAGGATGACCCTGTAGAAGGATATTGAGACACGCAAAAAACAAGATATGAAATCCAAGCTAAAGTAAAGCAGGTTAAAAAACTCCAACCAAACCAAATTTTCAGTTACAGGAAACAGCAACCATCACAATAAGAAAAGAGTCCTGAGAATTGTGTTAAAGATTTTCAGGTAGCCTGTAGCTCAGTAACACAAAAACTCTACAAAATCCACCCAAAAATATTATGAAATTTTAGGAATAAAAAATAAAACTGAGAGCATTCTTCTTCTTCTTGCTGCACAAATGCAGAGTTTGCCTCAATTTTTGAAATGCATAAATTCTTCTTCATCTCAAGATGAAGAAGAATTTTAGCAGTACAGCATTACTGCTAAAATTTCAAAAAATGTCAACAATGTCTATGAAAGAAATTTGAAAGAGAGTTAGCTTTTGTATTTAACATGGAGTTTGGTCCTTTTCCCTACACAAAGCAGAAACAAGCTCAGCAGAAACTAAGAAATGCTGTCTTCAAATTAATTAAACTAAACAAACAAACAAATTAAACTAAACCAAAATCAATGACCAACCAACCTCCCCTCCCTCAAATCTGAGAGTGTAGGACGAAAGATTTAAACCAATCCAACGGTATGGAATGACATGCCTAATAGGAGTGCTAAATAAGGTACAAATATTCCAGTTCAGAATCTAAAGAATCATGACAGATGCCTACCTACTCACAGGTTGCTCACAAAGAATTGCTAGAAATCAATACTTTAATATTTCTTCCATGGCATGTGACAGGTGTCAACAAATTAAGACAATGGGAATCGTATTTGAAACAAATAAAATACGATTGTTTGTGCAAGGATATATGAAGTTAGTTCTGCCCATTGCCAAAGGACTTTTGGATACTAACTGCTTAAGTTCAGTACTTTTGTAAATATTACTAATTTCTACAGAGGAACAAAGCTGGGGTTAAAATTTTGCAGCATTTATAGAGCAATCAGCTACCACTTTCCTAATTTATGTGTTATCTACTTAAAAAAATATTACATAAACCTTATACTCTAGGCAGTAGCAATGAATTTCCAACCTTATTGATATATTCCTCACTTTTTTCTTTTCTCCTTTTTTGTGCAATGTCTTTTGGTACTTGGGAAAAAATAACACAGACTCTCCAGGGAAAAAAAAACTTTACCTCTGATCCTTCTGCATTAAAATGATCCAGTGCTTGTTTCCTCAATTCCCCTTTTATTGATCCATCAAGTCTCTAGAGAGATTGAGAACTACAGTTAAAAAGTAATTTTATACTGTACTCAACATCAGAGCAATTTCAATTGCCAGCTGCCAAACTATTACATGAAGGGGAAAAAAAGTAAATAAACAGCTCACATAATTTTTAATTCATCTGTTTCACTTCAAAACAACATTCATCATAGAGCAGGTACCCTCCTGGAAAAAGAAGACATTTTTCATCCTTTTTTTTTTAATCAAAGGTTTGGTAAAGGCTACATAATTACAAACAAAGCTCAAAGGGACTGCTGAGAGTCATCTTGTCTAAATCCCCTACTCAGGCAGGGACAGCTAAAGCATGCTGCCCAAGGTCATGTCCAAGTAGCTTTCGTACCTCAACAAGAAACAGAAATTTCATAACCTCTGGAAAAACCTGTTCCAGTGATTTGACACCCTCACACTAAGGAAAAAAAAAATTCATATTCAAGATCAAAGTTTCTTAGCTGCTATTACCAGCAGGTTTCTTACCTGAAATGGAAATTGACGATATTTCAGATACTCTGCAAGGATGTCCAACATCCTTACCATCTGTGAAAAAATTAGGACTCTGTTGCCACGTTCTCGCAGACGAATCAGTAGCTTGTCAAGAAGGATTAGCTTCCCACTGCTACGTATTAAATGCTACAAAAACCAAGAAACACACATTGCAAAATAAATTAATCTCAACACTAATACACACTGGGGTATGTTGGACATTCATCTGAGGTTTGCCTTTCTTTCTATTACTGTGGGCAGAAAAATAAAGGGCAATTTATGACATTCCTGAAGAATTTTACAATTTAAAATATCCATACAATAGTATGTAATTAAATCTGGGCATATTTATTTACTCAATTCTCTGTCAATTATTCAATTCCAATTACGAATCAAAAAACACTCCAGTGTAAAAACACAGGATGCACATTTAATGGAAAACCTGTTTTTCCTTAATATACTTCAATAAGAAGTAATGAACTGCCAAAAAATTATAAAATTCCGTGAAAATTACAGATGTAAAATCTCTCTCTTTTTTTTTTTTTTTTTAATTAAAAAGTGACACTACCTGTAAGGCCTCCTGTTTATTATAGAATTCATTGTCATCTGGTGGTTTAATGAGGTAGCAATGGTTGCAACACTTCTTGAGTTCCATCATGATGTTCAAAAAGCCTGAGGTACTGCCTTTTGATCCTTTGCTAAGGGCTTTGTAATTCCTGGTTAAAATCCACCTATGAAATAAAATGTACAATATTAGTAACTTCTAACCATATGTGGAAGTAAGACAGATATAGCTGTCAAAATATGAACAAGCTAAAGATTAAAAGCATCTCCCAAAAGAGTATATCAATATGCCAAACAAAAGAAACTACACAGATAAGACATTAGACCAACGCAATTCCTGATCCCTTGCTTCACAGAATTTTATTGCTGTGAAACTCTATCAAAGCCCCAACTTCCATACAGTATACAAATCACTGCAATTCAGTAAATTGTACATAGACATAATCACTGAAACAGCAGAATATACAAAGAGGTGGTACATACTTGTAGTATTGCTTCTGCAATGCACTCATTTCCATCCTCAGAATTTGCTCAACTTTAGCAGGTAGGGACTTTTCTACATCTTTTTTAACTCTTCTCAGCAGAAATGGTTCAAGTTCTTTGTGAAGACTTGCATAACCACACTCTCTCCCTTTGCCATGCTCCTCTTCAAAATCTTCCCATGAAGAAAACCTTCACCATAAAAAAGTATAAACGCAAAATAATGACATACTGTGAACACCCTGATGAAGCAAAATGCAGGAAGAAAGGTAACACTGACACAGAACATATATCACAAAAACACATACACATTCAGATTTCTTTCCCACTCCCTTCTGTTTCATCCCATTTCTGAATTTTCACCTCCCAAGAAATCCCAGATACTGTGCCTGTAAATAGAAGAATGGAATTTTCCAAAAATGTCTACAGAATGAAAACTTCTGATTCCACAATGGAAATGCAATGTTTTTCTGCAAGGACACTTGTCTAGATGGTTGCAGAAAAGTCCATTATTATATTTTATCAAGACAGCATAAAAAGCCAGCTCCATGTCCAGAGGGTGTGCAAGAGAATAAGAGTAGACTTAAAATATGTCTTGCAGCTTGTATGGTCTAGCTAATGTGTAGCCATTGTCGGTACTAATAGACTTGGAGAATGGAGTTTATGATCAAACAAATGAATAATGGCTACCCAACCTCAGTGGCTTTGCTTGTAATGTTCTGTGTAATCCATAGCACAATTTAAACAGAGCTATGGTGCTTGGGATTTACAAGATGTCTAACAGGAACATGCGCTTTCACACATGACCTCTAGTTTACCTTAGGTTTAAACAAGCTAGTACACAATCAGGTCAATGCAGTAAGTTTACTGTATTCAAAACACATGGGAAATCCAGCTGATTGAATTACAGTATATTTGGCATCCTGACACAAATTTGTTTTCATCAATAGTATTAACATATGAAAAATTTCATTCTTCTTCCCCTACAGCAAATCTATATGGTTTTTCCCTTAGGTGAAGATGAAGCCTTTTCCCCAGGTTCTGACCCATTCATCAATCCATCATTTTTCCACACTGCTAAAATGGGAAAAGGTGACAGCTGCTACCAGCATTACTTACCTAAAGCAGCATCAAAAGATACTTTATGTAGGATATTTAAGCTATCTTTCAGTACAATTCCCTATTTCTACCGATTCTCACATCACTACACTACTTCACAATAAAAAACTTTACAAAAAAATCTTTCTTACTTTTCTGGCATGATGAAGTGGAGTAAAGACCAAAGCTCTTTGAGAGAGTTTTGCAGAGGTGTTCCAGTAATAAGAAGACGATGGTTGGACTTAAAGTCTATTAAAGTTTTGTACAGAAGAGAGTCATCATTTTTTAAACGATGAGCTTCATCAACTCCTATGAATGCCCAATTCAGACCACCAAGGAATGACTTGAAAAGGAAATGGAGAAGGGGGAAAACATTATTGAAATCAACAAATTACATTATTTTCCACAAAATATAAACAAGCTATCAACCCAATCACTTCTTGGTTTATTTCAATAAAATAACAGCTATATGTTTTTAGTACTAATTATGGCTTTTACATTTTCAGGTTCAATGAAAAGCTGTGTAGTCATCCTAAGAAAACATAAATTCAATTTCTTATTTTAAAAAATGCCCAGAATTCTGACCCACATTTTTTTACATGGCAGGAAAAAAAAATCATTATTGACTTCTTCCCATACAAACAATGAAGTAAACAAAGTCAAGTGCTTCTTTAATAACTGTATCAATTTCCACATACTGTTAGAAGTATTAACAATAACTCTGTGTGCTATCACTTCAGAGAGAGTATTAATACATGTGCACATACATATGCAGAATATCACAGAAAAATTATTTGGGATTTCCTAGTTTTGTATCAAATTTGGGATTAAGGTTCTGTTAGGTTCTGCTTCAGTTCCTTGATGGGGGTCTGCAAAGAAGCAGAGCAAGAAGCTGAGAGGAGATCATCACAGCAATGAGACTCTCAAGCAAACTGAAGAAAATTAAGTGTTACCCACCTCATAAAATGGAATAAGGCTGAAAGCCTCACCACATGTACGCAAAATCCAGAAGTGTTTAAAATAAGAAAAGACTCCCAAGAAACAAAAACCAAAACCCCAAACTACACACTGTTGCAGCACAACTATCAGACTCTCCATGAATTTAACGGCCATAAATCAAATATATGCAAGTCTAAACAGAATTATTCTATACTGGGAAAATTATTTTTGCCACCCCAAAGAAGGGCAATTACCTTATCCTTTAGCAAAATTTCATATGTTGTTAAGAGTATGTTAAATTTCAATCGTTTGGTCTGTGGGATGCATCCATTCATGAGTTCTTATCTACAAAAAGAAACAAGTAAACTATAAGCTGCAGAAAAAAGGTCTTGCTGACTGGAATCAACTGAAATACTGCAACAATGTAGATATTTACTAGCATAAAACAGTATGATAACGGAACAGAAGGACAACACACATATACACAATATTAATATGTATATAACATATAAATATATATACATATGAACATATATACATTTTATACATAAATACGCACACACGCATATGCACACTATATATATACACACACACACATACACATTTATAACAGACAAACGTTTTACTTTAACAGTTAAGATTAATAATATTAACAAACCAACAACCTTTCAGGAAATAAAGTAAGATCATGACTGGCTTTCTTATATACTTATTTTCACTATATCCACCTAAATAATCACATGGGAGAAGATAACTGGTTTTCAAAGTAAAAATTCTTAATTCTATCCACTATTAAGTAGAAAGGAAACTTCTCACACACATTTACATGAGATCAAAATTCCAAGTCTTCAATTCACATTTTAAAGACATAGGGCTTCAGCAAATATTTCCTCAGTCCCAACCAAAAAATTTGAGATATGTAGATGATAAAAATATTAAGCATGTCTTGTTTATGAACAAGACTTTCCAATGACAAGGAGAAATACTCACCATATTTCTACTAGTTATATCTCCTAAGTAAACTACAGCATTCATCTGAGGAGCCCAGGTTTGAATCTCTCTTTGCCAAGACGTCAAGGTAGAAAGTGGCACAACCAACAAGAAAGGCCCATACAACTGATGTTCGTGAAACAGATAGTTCAGAAAAGAAAATTGTTTGTATTGTTTTACCTAGACCCATTTCATCTGCAAGAATACAGCTATTCCCTCTAAAAAAAAAAAAGAAGAAAAAAAAAGGAAACAAAACTATTTAGGGGATGTGTGGAGATGCGAAAGGTTTGGATCAAAAGAAATCATTATCTTTTGAATATAAAATCCACTCATAACAGTTTTCAAGATTTTACTACTACACATTTTGAAGACATTTATTTACATTGTTTTTCAAGCCAAAGATTTCCAATCCCTCTTACCCCCTGAATTAACAAAAAGGGTTGCAAATAGTTCTCCTGAGTCTAATTTTAAAACTTTAACAATAATACTGACATTCCATAAATGTTTGTTTTGCTTTTCTCATTTTACTGTTTTAGGTCTGTCGGTTGTTTTAAAAATATTACTTATTCCATTGAAACTAAGAGGAAAGTAATGACACATCTTAGCTGCTTTTTGTTCAGAATGGCCATTAAATGATAATTTTGGTACTACTTAGAGCAAAACCAGTCCCTTCAGATCTCTGTTTTGAGCTTACAGCATGAAAGTTTCCAACTTCAAAAAAAACCCACCCAACAGAAAAAAACATTTCCGTATGTTACAAATGCTTGCAATTTACAAACAAAATTGAGAGTCCTTACTTGCACCATGAGTGAGCAAGCCAATTCAACCCATTTAACTGATAATCTCTTAACTCTAAACTTTCATGTCCTCCAATGTAAGATGGTTGTTTTTTTAGTGCAACAAATCGTGGCCTTTGTTTTAGAACCTGTGAAAAGCAAATTGATCATCGGTCAATGATTGAACTGTAACTGAAATTACCAAAAGATCTTCCTACAGAAAAAGTAACAGGAGGTATTTACTAGCTCATCAACTCTAGTTTTTATCTATCAATGTAAGCCAGGCCATATAAAAACACCAAGTAATTAGCAAATTGAAACTAGTTTGATTGCCAACCTAAATGTCACAACATGAATGACATTACCTGACTCAAAGTTTTCTTTTAAAATAAACTACAATACTAAACAAATCCATTTCTGAATGCTAGTAAAAATGCACGGGACTGGCATCTATAAAACCTATTCTGAGTAGTGCTATTGTCCAGACATCCTACTATACATCATTATTGGTATTCTGAAAAAACTTTCAAAAAACTCATAATGTGTATTTGATATGTAGATTAAAAAAAAAAAAAAAAAATCACATTTTTACTATTGCAACTGACATGGTACTTGAACTTGGCCAGGAGCCAAGCTCCCACCCAACTGCTTACTCACTTACCACCCTAGAGAGAAATGAAAAGGTAAAAAGTGAGGAAAAAAATTGTGGGTCAAAATAAGGAGTCTACTGGGTGAAGGAAAAACACCCACCCAATCAAAACAAAAAACACATAGAAAAAAAAATCCCACAAGGGACAGAACAAGTCACACATCAATTCACCAGCAGACTGATGACCAACAAACCTCCAGTCAACAGGAAGCCCCTGCTCAGCCCACCTAATTTATTGTTGAGTAAGACATTAAACGGCACCAAGCACCTCTTTGGTCAGCAGGTGGTTCAGCTGTTACTGGTGTGCTCCCTCATAGCCTACTCATGGTGGGGAATGAGTACACAGGACACAGAGAAGGCACTGTGTATGCAAGCACTGTTCAATAACAGCCAATATGTGTTACCAAAACCATTTAGGTCACAAAAATAAACCACAGACTGCAGAGGCTGCTATGAAGAAAACTAACCCTATCCTAGTCAGACCCAGTACAACTGATTATAAATCCATTGCAAGTTACCTACTCACCTTGCAATCTTTAAAGGGAGTGGTCTTGGATTGATTTCTGCTGAAGTACTCATCAATGCGTGCCTGAAACTTTTTGGCAATGAGAGCTCCATCTTCCCAGCTACATTCAGAATAAGGCAGACCCTGCCACTTACAATAGTAGTCTGGATAACCAGCAGCTGATTTCTGATTTGAATGAGCTGCAAAATGCATCAGAATTCTGATCAGCATTTTACTTCTGTACTGTAGGAAAACATTCATTTTACATAATAATACAACAGATGCTAGACCCATCCAGACAGCCTGACAGCTCTTCTCTTTACCTGAAGTTTTGTTTTGGATTAAAATTTTGTGGTATCAATATTTTACATTTCTTAACTATAAATACAAGAGCATTGAGAACATACAGAATCTCCGACATCGACGTCTGTCCACAAGTTTGTAACATACCAATTATTCTTTCCACTATCTGGTATTGTTTATGTAGATCATCTGTAAGCTCCTGCTGGCAGTTGTAATATTCCACATCTTCTGGAGAAGCGTTTTTCAGCCTGGAGCAGGAATTAATTCACAACACTTATTACACCATATACTTCTAAAACTAAGAAAATTCAGCAACTCTACAGCTCTGAATGTAATCATCCCATGAATCTTGCCTGGAAAGTTTTTTTGAAGGAACAACTTAAAAATCCCTACTACAAAATGGCTGTGTCTGGCCTAAGTGCCTCACCATTAATGACTGAAAATACTTATACCTGAAAATTAGTATGCTCCATTAGTTGCTTGACTAGTACAACTGATAGCTGTAGTAGCTACGTCTTCAGATAAGCAGTACACTTTACAGGTTATTTTCATGGAATAGTACTCAGGGTGGCTCACTCTGTAAGAATCCATCTAATGATTAGTTGCTAAAAATCCCACCAACATTCATTGATTATATTAAACATACTAATAAAACTGGACACCAAAGAGATGACTTTAAAATGCATGTATTTCTTCATGGCTTTTATTCTCAAGCTTCAACCTCAGGTTTCAGCAAAGAAAACTGAATTCTGCAAAGTCACCTGAAATGGCTAATGCACCAAGAAAACACTGATCCTTAAGCAATTCTTGAAGAACTCCAATCAAAGTATATTGGAAAAATTACCAAAAGCTACAATTTATTATTCATTTTTAAATACTACCCATCTTGTTAAAACTCCATACAGACACACACACCATACAGACAGACAGACAGACAGACAGACACACACACACACCAGATTCAGAGAATTATGTTACTGGAACATATTAAAGGGGCTTTGGCTTTCAAAGTTTTTGTCTTCCCAAAAAGACAAAAACCTGTTACCTTCTCAAAACCAGGTAACATGTCTCAGAAACACAATAGAATACCTACAGTGTTTCAAAATAAGTATAATTAAAAAAATATATTCACCATCGTTTTGTTTCCTGATCCTTTTTCTTGTAATTGTCCAGTTTCTTCATTCCTTTAACATTTTGTTGCTTCAGTGTTTCCTCGGTTTCCCAAGTGTTGTGGATGTGTGACCAACCTTTCCATTTAATAAGATACTGTACTTCTGCCGGCTCCTTTGATTTTTCAAACCCAGCATTTGGGTCACCATCAGCCTCAACTGCATATATTGTGGTTGCAGCACCTGTGGCTGAGAAAGAAACCACATCACATGCCTTGAGTAAGTGTGCATTGTCGTAAGTTAACCAGTTAAAAATGTAGCAAAGTAATTGGTGGTAATTTTAGATGAGCATATACTTGACCAGAGTCTACTGCACTCATGTCATTACTATTATTTGAAAGATTATGATGTAGATACATTAAGACATGCACAAGTAGTCAAGAGAATAAAAGAGTAACCAAAACTTCTACACCTACCCTGCAATATCTTATCTTTCCTCATGAAAATTTTATTTGTATTCCTGGTTTTTAAAGCAGTCAGTAGGGAATGCTCCACACTAACAATGTTTGTCATCTTCTGTTACACTAGTCTTATCTCTGAGCATAAAAAAGAAATCTGATGTTTCATCTGATCAGTGTCAAGACATGAAAAAACTACTAACAGGAACACTATAAATCTCCTTCTTCCTAAACAAGTTTGTTGCTTGTCCTGCCTCTGTTATCTTACGAGGTAAAAATTATAAAGTACAGATTAAGCACAGACTGTATTGTAGCTGCAGCACACTAGCAGCAGGTAACAGGCTCATTTTGGTGAGGACAGGGTACAGAATTACAGAATATTCTGAACTGGGAGGGACCCACAAGGATCATGGAGTCCAACTCTTCAGCTTGTATAAGGATCAAACCCATAACCCTGGCATTATCACCATCCAGCTCTAACCAAGTGAGCTAATCTCAGTGGTGTTGAAAAGGAAATGAGACCAGCAAGCTGCTGGGGCAGATAAAATCTGCCCACAGAGGCAATGCCAAAAAAAGTAGCAACATCTTCTGTGCAGGAAGAATGAAAGGAGCTTTGTTCCTAAGGCTTTGACTACAGCAGTAACACCATATACTGGAGGAGGATATGGGATAGCATGGGAGAGGGAATTTGAGAGAGGAGTACCAATTCTGACAAGGGTCAATCATCTAAAGACAGTACGTGTAACTAATGGAGAAAGGCAGCCCAGCAGTGCAAGGGGCTCAGCATTTGGGTGGGGTTTTTTCATGTGTTTGTTTAGATATTTAAGAGTAGTATGGGAGAACTGGTTACTTGGGACAAGGAGCAGGCTGAGATACACGACAACTGCTTTGCCTCAGTCTTCACTAGGCAAGTGACTAAGCCACACCAGAGAAAGCAAAGGCAGGGAGGGAATGGGAGAAGGAGGAATCACCCACCCCAGGAAAATATCACGTTTGAGACCAATTAAGGAAACTGAAAGTTTCAAGTCCATGGGACCAGATAAGATACATCTACAGGTCCCAAGGGAACTGGCAGATTAAATAGCTAAGCCACAACCATAATCTTAGAGGTCATGGTGGTCCAGGGAAGTTCACACTAACCGGAAAAGGAAAAATATAAACTTCATTTTCGAAAAAGAGAAAAAAGGAAAGATGCCAGGCTCTGGGGTTCCCACCGTAACAAGGATGTGGGCTTTCTGGAGTACATCCAGAGGAGGCCACCAACAAGGTAAAGTGGGCTGGAACAGCTATGGTATGAAAACAGGCTGACAGTTGAGGCTGTTATGCCAGGAGAAGAGAAGCCTCTGGGAGACCTTGCAGCACCTTCTAGTACCTAAAGGAGACTGTAAGAAGGCTGGAGAGGGACTTTAGACAATGGCACACAGTAGCTGGACAAGAGGTAATGACTTTAAACTGAAGGAGACTAGGAATTAGGAAGAATTCTTTGCTAAGAGGGGGGTGAGACACCATAACTAGTTGCCTGGCTACACCCAGAGAAGCTGTTGATTCACCATGCCAGGAAGTAAGTATTCAAGACCAGGCTGGATGCATCTTTGACCAAACTGGTGTAGTGAAATGTATACCTGTCAATGGCAGAGGAGTTAGAATTAGCTAATCTTTAAGCTCCCTTCCAACCAAAACCATCCTGTGAGTCTATGATTTTTATTTGCAGACTCAAGTACAAGGCAGAATTCTAGATAACACTGCAATTTTAGATGCATTTTTTGTAGCCATTCCACACATTGTTCTGTATTTGTACAGCAGTACCTGAAATCATTATTTCAGTGGTTCAGCCTTACCAACACTGTCTTTCAATGTTCAGACTACTAGTCAGCTCTCCCATGTAGTCTACTTTCTCCACATACATAATTTGTACTGATCAAGACCACTGAACTGTACAGTGTCATAACAACATGGTGTGCATTCATGCAATACAGAGTTATCTTCCACCTGATTTTTATATTCTACTCAGGTATGCAATTTTTCTGTATTCTACAATACTTAGAAAGCAATAGAAGCATTCTTACGAATATAAAAGGTGCAACATTATGACCACTTTGTAACTTTAAAACAATTGCTTTTTAACCTATAGACGAGAATATGTGTTGAAGTTGCACCATGATCTTAACAAGGATTTTAAAAACAGTTAAAAAAACATACCTCCTTTACGGCCAACTCGACTATCCATAAATTTCTCTATAGTTTCAAATTCATCTTCTTCAGGTTGTGGGACGTCTTCTCCACAAACTTCTAGCAAATCATCAGAATCTGTCTTGGTTTCTTCAGCTTCCTTGTAACTAATGTTGACTGTTGCCTGACGACGAGATCCCCTCTTATCATAATCATCATCATCCTCCTCCTCATCATCATCCTCTGAAGAATCAAGTTGCCTCTTTTTTGGTCCTGCATTCTTTTTCCCACTTTTGGGCTTAATTCTTCAAGACAATAATGTATGACACAACAATGATGTTTCAATGGAGGCAACAATTAATTTTCTGCATTGTTTTCTGAATACAAGTATTTAATGTATGTTCAATTACTCTCCTTTCATTTAAAGCAGACAGGAAGAGGTAGTCACTAGAAAGCATTAATATATTATCATATTACGTATATTAAAAAAACCCTTTTTTTTTCCTCAGTAAGTACTACCATTTTCAGTCTCATGCATAGTAGTAGTAAATACTCAATTGCTTTTTAGAAATAGTTTAGAATAGAGCATTCAAATGCCCAACTTCTTACCTGGTTGGAGGTTTACGGCTTTTGACTTTGTTTTTTGGCTCATAGTCAGATTCGCTCTCCTCACAGCTGCTTTTCTCCCTGTCTTCCTCCGATTCAGAATCTGAACCTGTTCCCGACATTGACCCTGATCCTGACATTTGCCAGTCTTCACTATACGTGATGAAAGACATAACAGTAATTTCATATTGTTGCATTTTTTAGAACAGTTATTCACCCATGAGGGATCTGCTGTTACTTCAAAACTCTTCACAGAAATAAAAATCTTGTAACAGTTATTTCAATTGATGAGACAGAAATTTGTCGTCAGTGAATACTAGGTAAGTTAGAAAATGGCATCAAAGCGATTTGGACTAAGAGGTAGATTTAAAAGCTAAAATAAAAACAAAAATCTGGATTTCTGTATAAATTTCAGCATGAAGAAATGAGTTATAAGAAAACAAGTCTACCTGGTAAGATACATATGCATCAGAAGTTAGACATGAACGTTCAAATCATAAAGTTCGATCATACTGTATTCTGGAGAGTCTCATATTGTCTAACGCCTATGGTCCCTGTGGCCCATGTGAAGAATCAGCAACTTTGGCATGAGAAATGAAAACTAACAGAGGCAGATTGGAGAAATGCAGAAAAACCTGAAAACCTGAACTGCAACAACTAGTGAGTGGCACTGGCTCCCAAAAGCTTCCACTAAACTCTCAAATCAGTGCTTCACAGCCAGGCAAAGTATTATGAGTAAGACACTTGTGACTGAGTGTCCTAGGTTATGTAAAGATGTATTCTATTCCCATCCTCAAGAGCTGCTGAAACCAGGAGGGGCATTGTTTTTTCCTCATCTCGTGCTAATGGGCCCAACAATGCCTTGCCACATGACTCAGAGATAACTCCCTCCAGGAGCCATTTCTATTTAACGGGTAATCAAGAACCCACTGCATGACTCAGAATAATATCAGCCCATTGTGAGATGCTCCACCCAGGGGGGAGGAGCTAAGCATCGCCACCTGGATATAATCTGGGCTTTGGGACAGAACCGGCAGCCCTTACCTGCTTCCAGAGGACAAGAGCTTCCAGATCTTTTTCACAGGATCACCACTTCAACAAGACCATTTTATCTAGACTGCTACCACCACCCTAACTAGCAGGGTGTCAGATTGTATTCTGACTCTGTCAGTGGTTTTCTTCTTTTTGTACTATTGCATGTATTTGGTTTTTGTTGTGTTGTGTCTGTTTAAGTTGGATTGTTCCGTTTCCCCCTTTCTTGTAATGGTTCTGCCCTGGTTATCTCCTCCCTCCCTTGTGCTGCCAGTTATCCCAACTCCTCCCCAATTGCCATGGCAACCAATGTATCCCATCTCAAATCCCTCCCCAGTGCCCTGTCCGTCACTCAGCGCTCCCACCTTTCTCTCTAGAAACTTCCAGCTAGAGCCTCGAGAGACTGGCTCAGAGGCCGGGGCCCCACCCTCAAGTTATCCCCATTGGTGCTTTCCCTAGGTCAATCTTTTCTATCTCACTCCCCTCTGAAATTCTAGTCACCCGAGGACCGACTCCTCCCCTGTCTCCTTCCCCCCTTATAAGCTGTTGTAACCGCTCTGAAACTGTCTTTGGCTGTTGGTTCCCCTGGACCCAATAAACCTGGATTCACCACAGCTGGAGTCCACTCTCTTCTTCCGCTGATTGTAGCTGCAAGCCGCGTCCTTCAACAAGGCTATTGCTGCTGTCATAGCACAGGTTGATTGCCTTAGGTGCTGTCCTGGATCACTGAAATCAGGATAGTGCCCCAGTACTGCTAGCGGTGCTGGATTTCTAGCTGGGACGTCCGAGAAGGACAATCCTTCTTCAGCTGGCTGCTTCAGGTTTTATTCCCTTTTCCTAATAAACTGTATTTCTGACTTGGAGTCTCTCACTGGTTTTGTTTTCAACCCAGAACTCTGAGTAGCAGGATTCCCTGGTTTCTGCTTAACTGAAATTTTTTACTTTGTGACAGGAAAGATGATGTACAGTATCTTGATTCAAACTCTGACTTTATACAGGAAAATTCAATCTTAATACCTTAAATAACAACTTAATAGAGTTGTTATTAAACAGCAACATAGTATTTTAGAAATAAAAGCATGGATTAATGTTTTCAAACATATTGCAGACTCTTTTGCTGAGAAACTAGTGTGATAGAGATGCTCATTTGACAGTTAATTGTAAAATTACAAAATTAGAAATGAAAGATCAAGACAAATTAAGAAGAGAACTTAAGCATTTCAAGCGTGAGGAAATCAAACATAAGCATCTGTCTCTATGATAAAAAATGTGTGCTATTACTTATTAAAATATCTTACTCTTTATGTGTTTTTTTCTTGGTTTCACTAGATGAGTCATCTCCTGAATCTTCACTACTTGAGGAGTCCTGCAGAGGAAGGAAATAAACCAAAGCAAATAAACCAAAGACAACTCATTTTTACAAAAACAATTATGTAAAAAATCTTCTAACAAGTAGATTTTGAAAAGATGTATCAGTTTCCACTGTCAAATTTGAGTTTCCACTGTCAAATTTTACCCTCTTCATGCCTTCCAATTTAGCTGTTTGGATACTGGTATTGTTTTCGTACTTATCCATCTATGAATAAACTATGCCAATACCGCTCTGGAGAGCACCACATAAAACCCCCATCTTAAAAAATCAACATTGTGCCCGCATAAAAACAGTCATGGTGTAAGCTGCTCCACATTACTCAAGATGACATCTCTATAAAAATCCTAATGAAATCTCCTACCCTCAAGAGCTTTTTCACTTTTCATATCTGTTCACATTAAAACACCAGTTTAAGAAAATTTTGAGAATAGCATATCCCTTCATTCTTTACAATAAAAGTAAAAACAAGAACCCCCTTAAAGCTAAGTTTTCTTAAGGCCAGTCTCATTGTCTTAAACTTAGTTTAGAATAACTTTTATCCTGAAAAGCATCTTTCTGGAAGAAAGTGCTTAACAGGTGTAAATTAAAATTTTAATGATACATGATTAAGTTTCCTCTTTAAAAGATGAGCTCCTAAATCAGACAAAAACAGAAATTCAACCAAATGAGTGTGACTACAATACAAGGTCTTTGTAATACAGGACAAAAAGACAGCTTTAGAAATAAATTACATTTCATAGTTCCGATTAGTTCTTAAAAGATATTCCTACTGCAAAAAGTCAGTATTTCTTTAGCCTATGATTTAGGTTTTGAAATACCTGGAATACAGGCCTTATACTTAAAATACAAGAATTCTTCTGTAGTAACTATTATAAGACTTGTAAAAATTAGTTTTCTGCTTCATATGGAATTTCTGAAAACTACAGCAGACATCTTTACCAAAAACACATTGAAAAAATAATTTAGCATTTTTATTTGTCTTTACAATAAACTCAAGAAGCCAGAAATACAGTCTAAGTCAGTACCATGTGGCTTGAAAATTCTGTCTAGACAACACAGAATAGCTACCTAAAAAAAGCACAGAATAGCACTGCTATAAGTTTGGGACAGCTCACTTGGAAACACGTAACCAGAGGTATCTTAACTTTTCTGCATAAAAATGTCAGTTATTTGAATGTTAATTTTATAGACTAACCCCAGGCTTCTATGCTCACTCAGAGAATATAAATTCGCTCAATGTAATTTTATTGCAATGTGTACATTTTAAAAATTACATTAATCACCTCTTCTGAAACACTGTCTGATGAGGCTGCCTTTTGTTGTTGCTGCTTCTTGAGTACCCCTGATCTTTGCACAGCAAGTATACTTGGGCTAGACTTCCAAAACTAAACAGGAATAGACATGCAAGAGTCAGTTAAACATACTGAAAATCTCCAGTTTACCACATATTTACTTTTCCTAAGTAGCATCTTAATTTTATCAATTAAAACATTTCACTACAAAAAAAAATTCACTACAAAACACTAACATTAACTAACAATATCAGACAACTTTTTAAAGTCGTAAGATTTCTACAAAACAGAATGTTACATGCTAATCACTAGGATAATTACTGAAACATGTTTAACCATAGTTGTGTAAGTAATTGTTAAAGCAAAACTTCACAAAGTACATTTTTAAATTCACACAGATAAATTCTTTCAGATTGCTCAACTGCTATGATTTTGTTTCATACCGTAATAGTTAAACATATGGGAAAAAATGTAACAGAGAATCCTTAACAGTCTTCAGTTCTTGGTGTGACTCATCCATAACTACCTTCATAAATATGGTAGACCACTCCATAAACATGGGAGAGTGCATGTAATTCTGGCCCACTGGATTGAAGAGATTTCTCAACACCACTTTTTTCCTGCTCTTAACGGACTTATTGATAAAGAAAGCTAACCATATGTAAGCTCGAAATTCTTACACAATTATTTATACATACAATGAAACCAAGCATTTGAGAAACAATGTAAAAACAGATGTCAGGAACAACAGTATATGTTATCTTTCTCTTCCATAAGTTCCAGTAAATTAGCACATGCTTCTGTATGATGAAATTTAGGTAGCCTTTTAACTGAAAATACTTAAAAATGTGAGAATTTTAAAAGCACAAATTTAAACACTTATATGAGAAACCTGCCCAATGTTTAAGGCAGCAAAGTACATGCTTTCACTAACCCAATCAAGTTAAAATCTAATTAAGAACATTTCATTACCTCTTTTTTATTTTTTTAATGAGCACTGCTTTTTTAATGAGCACTGCTTTTAAAAATAATTTTAAAATATTTTTTTACTATTTCCTTGCCACTTTTTTAGTATTTCCTTTGCCATTTTCTTGACAAAGAATTCATTTATGTGTCTTGTTTACCTCAGATCCATCAACTTTTGGTGGTTTAGATTGAATTTGTTTCTTCTCTCTAGATGTGTCAGACTCTGATTCTGACTGAGTGCCTGAGTCTGAACCAGAGTCAGAGTCACTGCTGCCTGACTGGCTGCTGCTTCCGTCACTACTGCTTCCAGAGCTTGAACCAGATCCAGAAGCTGATGCTGACCCAGAATCATCATCTGATCGGCTGCAATGACAAGTTAGTAGGATATTACACAAGTGCCAAAGTAACAGGATTAAAAGACAAAATAAGTCACCTTAGCTTTACCTATAACTCAACTGCTAAGTCAGACCAGACAAATGGGTAACACACAAATGGAGGCAGTTGACTACATAAGCTGAATTGAATAAAGCTAAAAATAAACAGGGAATAAGAATTTAAAGTGTAATTAGATACTTTATGTGAAGCCAAAATAAAGATAAAGCAAAACCATTCAAATTAACACAAGCAGAGTCATACAGGGAAATTAAAAGTGGTAGAAATGCTTTGTAGCCATACAAATGAGCTTCACTCCCTTCAAAATCCCTGCTTTAGCGTCATCAAATGCCATACTAGCTAATGGTTTAGTCTACTTCATAAAAGACTATCCAATATTGTTTTCAATCTTCATAAAGCCATGGCAGTCCTCAAAACAAAACAAAAAGCTGTGGTACACAGACTGTGGTCTTCTGTTAAAAGAGCAGCACAAACTTTTCCCACACAGGCAACTCTGAATTTGTCAGAGGTGGTAATGACTTGTGCCAAAGCACTTTCCTTGGCATACACTTGAGCTGTCTAAATTACTTCATCTGTATATTCATCCTACACCACATTTAACATAATTAGAACACGCATTAATTAAAGATACTTCTTTTATAATTTTAGCATTTCTTTTTCACAGAGTAGATGAGTTTGAAACTTTAGTAAAATCCCTTACTAGATTAATACTATATTTCAAAGATACCATGAGAAAGAAACACCGCAAAGCAAAATAATTTCAAACTATGTACACACTGACACAAATGCTTAAAACCCAGAGTAAACATGAAGCTGGAACTAAAAATGTTAAAGCCAAAACCGTATCAAAGCCCAGCTGGTCTCTGCCAGCACAATTCATCTGGCTGACAATCAGCTGGAGGTGAGGTGGGAGAGAGGGAAGATTGATCATTTGCCCCAAAATATACTGAACTGACTATTTTAGAACTGCAGAACAAAGCAAAATCACTCCTCTGCTTTTGCTGCCACAAACAAAACTGTGCCAGAGAAGAAGAAATGAAGCTATTCATTAACAGATCCCTGCAGAGTGCATCTCCATCAGCCATCTGCAACCAGCAACCAGGAAAATAAAGAGGGGCAAAGTGAACACAGTGAAGCTTCCTTGCTCTTGAAGGGCAAGATGTGGAGAAACATGTTGCTGCTGGGTTCCTTGCACTTGCCAAGAGGAAAGCTGGGAAACAAGAAGGCTGCTCCAAAATTTCCAATTTCTTTCATTAAAGTCTTACTTCAGGCATGGTGCTGTAACACTAACTCCACTTGCCCAAAAAGCAGGTTACAGAATATGATGCTACAATATATGACTGGAAGTTAAATGACACCAGAAACTAATGACACTCCATGACTGCTTAAGAGAAGAAAAACTATTGTAATAGAGTTTTTGCACACAAGTATTGCCTTACCTTAAATCCTAGGCGAATTGCACCTTTATAAAACAACCATATTGCTCAGCAAAGCAAAGTGCCATAAATACATGCCAGAGAGACTACAGAAGGCATTTACTAACTGTAAATGAATATACATAGAAGAAAACTCAGCATGGAGAGACACAAGTAAATACCGGACAAAGTTCTAGTCATAAAAAGCCAACAAAAATATGTAAATCCTACAGAACCTTGAAGGAGGGGAAAGGAATCAAGTACCTTCATGCAGGACAAGGCTTGTTCGGAGAGGACAATAATAACATGGATTACCAAATCAAAAACTTATGCAAAACACTAACCATATGGATTGTAATTAACTTAGCTTTCCATATAGCAGTAAAATTGTTCACACATACTAATACAGTGCTAACCATAGGTTTAACTACATACAGAGACAGAGGCAACCAAAACAAAGTGCCTGTTTTCTAAGGTAGCATGGGGAAACTAACACTGGAATAATACATCTTCGTCAACCTGCTAACACTGTAAGAAACATCTAAACCAGATACGGAAGAGAACGGTGGAGAGATAAAAGAAAATACGAAAAAAAATTCAGTTTACTCAGATAAGTAAGCAAGAATTATACTGATTAGATAGAATCACAGAATCATCAAGATTGGAAGAGACTTTCAAGAACATCCAGTGAACCCAGCACTATCACTCTAACTCCTAAACCACATCACCCAGCACCAGACCAAATGCCTCTTGGACATCTCCAGGGATAAACAATTGATGGGAAATTTTGAGTTGTTTTATATTCTTCCCAGAAATTGAGTTTAAGTTCAAAACCAAAGGGGATTAAAAAAAGGAAAGTAAAACTGTAGTGGGTAATGCTATTTGCTGTAGAGTTCAATGCAAAAAAAACCAGCTAATGCCAGATTTTATTATTTACTAAGAGATCAGCTAATTATCATCTAAGGTCTCTGTTAAACAATACCAACATGTCAACATGTGGATTTTGATGTAGATCACACAGTATTCGAAGAAAAGAACATGGGCTCCTTATCTTGCCAGCTAGCTCTCATCGAAGCTCTGAGTCTGGTAATGAATTTCCATTAGGCTTCTAAGAAGGACCAGCAAAGTAAGAGCTATTCTATAATCTTTATTTCTCAAAATAAATTGGCCTGATTTGGAGAAGAGCAGCCTAATAGAACTCACATCACAACACATAGTAACATCTGACAAAGAGTAAAAATCTTAATTCAACCACATCACTAATAAATGCAAGACTACAAAACAAACCTGCACATAGAAGTAAAAGAAATGGGGACAGAAATTACAAGAAAATTACAAGAAATTACAAGAATTAAAATACAAATAATAAAGTTCACCACAAGTGGTTTAGAGCTTCCCTAACGATACCATGCATGAAGGACAATGTAGGATCCCTACCAGAGATTAACATGTGGTACATAGAACAGAAAAAAATAGTCAAATGAAATTCAAATACTATAGCACCAATAACTTACTAGGCTTTCTTATCCCACAGCGTCAAATCAGAACAAGGAAAGGGGAAAAGACAAACTGAGTAGCCTGAAATAATTTTACAACCAGGGTAACAGCAACAACTTGCTGAAATATTTATCAAAGCTTAGTAATCTGTGACAGTTTACATACATGCATAAAACATTTGAAATTAACTCACAAAAAGCACTACAGAACACAAGGCTACTCAATGTTGGGAAGAGCTTACTTCAACTATCATCATTCAAATTAATGCAGTTGCGTGAAACTTGTGTGAGCTACAAGTTCTGCCTGTGCACCACATAGTCCCAGATATCTTCACAGAACTACAGCATGTATTAAGAAAATTAGGTAAGAATAACAAATAGGTTTTCATTTCTACGGTTGACTTGCCTGTTGACTTCTTCCTGGTTGACTTACCACAGAACAAGTAACTGACAGGCTCTCTTGAGGGCTACCAAAGCAATGTTTCTTTTATCATGTACTTTCATACACTCTTTCAGCCTGAAACCTGAAGGCACAAACTCTACAAAGATAGCACTATAAGTCAGAAACCTAAAGCTCTTGTTTGCAAAGGAGATAGAAAGTCGAATAATAAATAAGCTCTGCATAAAGACAAATTGCAGATCTTTAAGACAGTATAGACAAGCAGCACTGCATGAGATACAACACTTACAAATTCCTGACAGCTGCAACAGTCCATACTTCAAAGGACTTTCCTTGACAGAAATATGAAGGATTTGAAGCAACAGTAACAGAGATGGGGCACATAAGGCAAAAAACACATCTACAGGAAGAGCTACAGGTTTAGGGCTCAGTTTTCAGTGCGTAAAGTATTTTCAATATTAGAGAGAAAATTAGTATTTTTCTTTCTATAAGTCAAAGACCCAAAAGAGAGCATGTTTATGCCAAGATCCAAATTTTACACACTTCTGGATGCATACTGTCCTTTTGCTTTTCCCATACTTAAAAAAAAATAAAATATTTGTCTAGCACTTTTAATGATAGTATTTTGTGAAATACAGCAGTTTAAAGAAAACATTTTTGTATAAACACAACAACAACAAAACCTCTACTGTCTAACAGGACTAGGTATCTATTCAAATAGAAATTGAATATAATTTTTCAGTCCAAGAATTAGTTCTTAATTAGCTAAAAAGTTCTGTATCTACAAGACAGACAGAAAGAATAAAGTTGATTATCAACTGTTTTTTCTTTTTTTTATTTCTTCACATATCTCATGCAAAGCAGTTTTAGACCGATATCAGACTCAACTAACAATCCACTTTCGATATAATGGAGCGCCTTATTTGTTTTTTACAAAACACCTGTAAAAAAGCAGCAGCAATGAAGTAAAAGCATAGACCTATGTAACTTTTTTAACAATGAACAAATCCACCAAAACGTGCACAGACTTACTTGGGACAAAGGGAGAAGAGTTATGTAAAGAGAAGAATAAAGAATTACGTTTCCCCTCACAACAAATGGAAAAGTTAAATATATCCATGGCATTTTCTAGCCATATCTCTTAAGCAGTGTCCATAATGAAAAGGGGCAGTAAAAATTAGGTCTTACTGAAAACCCAATGTAGGAGAAGTTTTCCATTTCAACTTCTATTAAGCACAGATACTAGTAGTTACTATATCACATCCATTTAACACACAGAGACCAATGATTTCTAGCACTTTGCCTCTGCAGATGTAACATCACTGGGACATTATCTGTACTTCTACTTTTGTTTCACACATAGTGCTAACCTAAACAAAACAATAAGTCGTTGCTTCACATTATCGCATGAGCCAGACTGACCCTGCCTCAGGACTTAGCTGAGAAACTATCTCTTAAAGACAGCCTTCCTAGTGGTAAAGACAATCCATACTTCAAAATGATGTGAGGAATGCCAGGACTTACCTAAAGGCTTTATCATGCTCCAAGGAGCCAGCCTTGGAGCTGCAGTATTTGCCCTAAGGTGTTCTATGAATGAGAAACAGCTTCCCCCTCTCCCAGCCTCACTAACACTTCACTGATGAGAGAAAACCGGCACATGAAGACAATGGTTATCAAAGAGGAGTGCACATAAGCAGACAAGACAATCAGCGGGGTTATGTAAAGAATATATTGGAACTGATATTAAGATTTAATTTTTATCTAAAACAAACAAAGCAAAAAACCTCACCCAAAACCAAAGTAACAACCTATGAAATGCAAGAAGGAAAGGATGGGAAGCACAGCAAGGAAGGAAGGGGAGGCAGGGAGACCCCAAACCACAAATTCAACTCTACAAACATTCAAGTATTTAATAAATGGTTTGATGTTGGAACGTTGGGGGACACAAGACAGATAATGGACTTGTTTCTAACATGTCTCAAATTCAGGAATTTCCATAATGAGGTACATTAAAAATGACTTTTCCTAAGCCACTAAAGGAAAAGCATTAGGGAAGTTACTTTATCAACAGTAAACTACTTCTTTAATTTAAAAAGTAAAAAAAAAAAGTTTTATGAAAAAAACAATTCAAATATCACTAGGAATGTGTGGTTGCTTTGACTGGAATAAAAACAGAGTCTAGTAAGGGTGGTAAGAGATTGCAGTACAAAATAAATTCATCCACTCCATCAACAACAGGCAAGCTATTGCAGCAAAGAATCTGGAGCCAGAAGAATGCAGGAAGTCACCAATGTTCTTTATTTTATGAAAATAAGTCTATTAAATAATAAAATATTTACCATATTTTGTAACAAGATATGAAATTAACTTAAGAAACTATTTATGCCATAAGAGGTTTAACTGCTAAGAAGCACTGTCGATAAGGAATATTAGTTCTGGGTGAGCTCTGAGGGTGTTTGTTTTAAAAAGAAGAGTGCTTCAAATATACTGACCATTTCTGTGGAAATAATTTGTTACCAGTAGTATGCCACCTAGCAGATATTTTTGAAAAAAATAAACAGACTTTATGTATCCCCCCTTCCAAGTGAAGGTGACATTTTAACAGTGAAAAAGCAGGTGCTTTTCAAAAGAAACTCATGCCATAGAGATAGCATTTTGAAAACAGATGTTTGGAAAGGTTTCCATCATTATATGATCGTATTACTAAAACCAATGGCTGTTACCTAAAAAAGCTATTGTATTTATACACATTAAAAGCTAGGAGATAAAAATTTCCAGCCTTTATAAAAATCTTCCAAGAAGTTTCAGTGGGTTTTGAACACATTTGTTAAAAACATGAAAACTGTTATCCCTTCAGATTAACATGCATGAAATGATTGACAGGGTACTTGGAAATTTACCAGACAAAATTTAATAAAAACCTTCACATAATTAGCTGATGGGATTGAAAAAAATAGTACTACAACTTAGTAAGTGCAGTAGACAATGCACTTCTTTCATATGAAGCCATGTATCTTTGCTGGGTATCTTCTTAGATGTGCTAGTCATTAAAATAATGTAACAAAACAAACTTAAGGAGGAACCATACCTTCAAGCCACTGTGTCACAAAATGTTAAACCAAGATATTACTAAACAAGAATACTCTTAATATTTTTATGAAGTGCTAAAAGGGTTCTTTTACCAATAAAAATCTAATATTTTCAAATGTTAAATCTTTATCTCATGATTTTAAATTTTCTAATTCTTGTATATGTTTTATAAAGGTAGATTTTAGTACAAGTATTATTACATTTATATACTTCATAAATTAAATATATATACATTGAGATGCATGCTGAAGTATTGACAGGAGTGCACAAACAACAATTCAGGAGACCACTGCACTAAGGTATTAAACAAAAAGGTAAAGGAGAGATGTCCTCCTTCACCCAGACAAGGAGCAAGCCTTGGTTATTAAAAACAAACATCAGTCTATAATCCATTTTGCAAAATTAACTATGACCCTCTTCCACATGAGCAGTAATTCAGATTAAATCCTAGTATGCTAGATGCTAAACTTAAGAGTAGAAATGGAATTACTTAAGAAGAGGTATATACATTTACACACATGGATTCAAAGAGAACATTTACATCTGTCATCTCCTCATAGTAAAAGGGGAACACAGAAACGAGAAACAGAACTGTAAAACTTTCTCTTTAACTGCTCCTACCTTTGCTCTGAGTTATAGAAATATTTACACAATTCATACTGGGAACAGCATGCCCTGCCACACTTTGAAACACATTCAGTCCTCACCAATACATTCATCTATTGGTGAGGATGTATAAAAACAACTTTGTCTGACACTGATATTGTTGCCCTCTCCAATGTCCCCTATGGTGTCAAAGAGAAGACAGAGCTTTTCAAAACCACTTCTGTTCTCATAAACATCCTTAAGCATCTGTGAAAACGTGTAAGAAACAAGCAGGAACAATCAGGCAGTATTTCTTGAGACTGCTGTCCAAAAACCGAGGCATAAACCAGTGGAAATCAAAATAGAATCTAGGAAAAAACACTAAACCAATTTCAAATTAAAAAGGTGTCTTTGGTATTATTCAATTTTAGCACATCTATTATATGGTGTAACACCTTCTCTCCTTTCCCCTAGTACATGGAACTGCAGATGTGACTGATAAAACTGGCAACAGCATAGAGAACTCAAACCACACTGCAGTGTCTAGCAGCACCCCTGCAAATTTAGAGCCCATTTACCAGTTTTTGAAATGCAACTGTTTCAGTTTCTGAAGGTCAGAGGAAAATACATACAGAAGTTTCAGACAGATTCTTAGTAGCTCAGCTGACATTTTCTTCATCTGCTGAAATGAGACACCCCAACAATCAGCTATAACAAGGCAAAAATAATTATAATCAGCTGGAGAGAGGTCTAAAAGCTTTTCAGAGCATGAAGACAATCTCTTAAGTAATCTCTGATTTCAACAACTTGTATTAGCAGAATTTCAGATATGGTTTAATCTTCCTTGAAGTGGAAAAGGAAAGGAAACGTAAAATAAGAAGAAAACATGTATTTTCTGAAAATACTCAATGGAAGCTACTAATGCAAACCAAATGATAAGTGAGAATATTTCACACTATGCTAAAATTTGACTTTTAAAATTATTGCTACGATAAAGCCAAAAAACCTGTCTGATAGAAAGGCAGTTCACCCGCACTTAAGAAACAGAACCTAAGTTCTGCAATGAAGGTATTAAAAACACAGGGAGATAACAGCAGTGAAGTAGTCATAATATCTGATCGCTTTCTTTTCCATGTTGGCCTATGGGACTCTTTACCTTCACCTTCATTTTTCCAGGCACAGTCTATAAGCAATTTATTTTCTAGCCAAAGAACTTTAAGCGTCAGCTGATACAGTTTAACTAGGGTCCCTAATCTGACCAACTTTCTTTCCAACAAGTAATGCCCATTAGTGCAAAGTAGCACCAGTGACTTTCACAAAATTAATCACCTGAATTGACATCACAAATTACTGAGATTCTGGTGCCATATCTCTAGGGGAATGATGGCAAGGAACATTAGGCACTTCCTAAAACACTGGAATACCATAAAACTTGCTGTTTGCTGCTGTGTAACGCTATCACACAAATACTGTCTGGGCTTCTGGCTCCCCCTCTTAAGGGTTTCTTTTACAGAAAAAGAGACGCCAAGTGTGTTATTTCTTGACAAGTCTTCTTCCTATACAAGCCAGGGTCTTTGCTTAAGTTGCCCTACTGGAAACAGTTCAGAAAAGCACATAAGTGAATACCTTATCAACACTCCTGTAGATACCTCAGTTCAGCAAAGCACAAAAGTGGATACCTTACTGACACTCCTGCAGATATCTAAGGAAGACTAGGACAGCTGGCCTAGATACAACTTAACCAGCCTTTTATTTTGCCCGTGCATCTGTATCTACTTTTTTCTTTCTTCCAAAAAAAAACCTGATTAAAACCAGTAACTAAAAGAAAACTCAATTTTTAGGCAGCACAAATTAGGACCTACCTCTGTCTCTCCCTCAGCCTTTCCAAACTTAGTCAAAATGGTCTCTCTACAGGACAGTGAAGAGCTGGAACCTACTTTTTCATTCAAGTCTTCTGACAGAACAGTCACTTTATCAAACATAATCAGAGGAACTATCAGCATAACAGATTTCATTCTCAGTTAACTAAGAATGTTTGTCGTGAATCTGTTTGTCAAATTCACCCTACTTTACCACATCACATTATGTTTATCCCTTCCTTGCTCTGGTCTTGTACTGCTGACTTCTTCAAACCAATTGTATTTTATTGTCCAATTCGTCTTCTTTTCTTACCTTCTTCCCAGATGACTGGGATTCCAATAAGCCAAATGGCTCCAGAAATTATAGAGACTATCCAGACCACAACATGAAGTGCAGATGCAAACAGGGCAAAGCAACTTAAGCTACATAACAGAGGTGTTATTATACTAGATACAGTAATACGATGTTTGATAAGATAACCATTGAAGACCATTTACGCTTTTAAGCACTTAACTCCATTAATCAAAATGAAATTTAAGTCCGTCTTCTGTGTCACATAAGCCTTCTTCCCTCCTCCACCTCCAAGCAAATTACTTATTTTTTTAAAAGGTAATATGAAAATATCACTATTTGTTTAAAGATGCTCCTGAATAAGAAACCTTAAATTGCATTCACTTTGCCTAACTGAAATAGAAAAAACAAACACTCAAAAACCCAACGTCCCCTCTCCAAGCTAAACTAACACTGGTATAAAAGACTTTGCAGAACAGTGGACCTTCATAAGGATATGGAAAATAGAAACACACACGATGGATAAAGCACTAATGATCTTCTTGGTACTGCTGAAGTGAGACGATTTCTTTACTGTGCAAACAAACCACAGTAATGATGATAAATTTACCAGTCAGCAGTAACCTTCAGTAGCAGGCCAATAGCATACACTGAAAATGAATAGCAGGTGTCAGGATGGAAGTTGTACATGAAAAATTACTTTTGTGTATGTTGACAAACTGAGGTGTTAAGTCTAGAAAGAACATTTTCCAGGATATGAACTTAAGCAATCTCTTACTTCTAGCCCTTGATAGTTCCAACTGTACAGCAGCACATGTCAAATCTGATTTGGTATGGAATTTAGAAACACTCCAAAAAAGAATCTGTCTGTTTTTTTAATGAATACTGTCTCTGGGTACTCCCTACGTGTTCAAATCTATGCCTGAATGCAGTATTTATTTGTGAACTCTTTGAAAGAAAAGCAACATAGGTTAAAGAAGGTACCAAAGCAGGTAACAGGTTAAAACAAATATATTTTTTTTCCCAACTTCCCCCAAATAAATACCTACGCAATGAAACTGGGGAACATTTTGGGGAAATGACAGGCTCAAAACAAGTACCCTGCCACACAGCCATTAGTTTAGCTGCCACAGTCTTAAGTTCAGCTTCACTAGCTGATTCTTTAGAACAAGATGCCTCTGAGAGGATCGTACAATGAGAAACTAGGCACTCAGAATACAAATCCTAAAATGGAAAGCTAAACAAGCCACATTCTGAAAGAACTGACAAAAAATTTAGACTCCTGTCTAGGACAGTAACTGATCCAATAACAGCTAATTTAACATCACTGATTTCAAGTGCATTCATTAGACAATGTTACCTTAGTTATCTTCTGTTTCAAGGCTAGTAAGACAGAGTGTAACAATTTAAGCAAACTAAAGCTCAACACACTAAAAAGTAAAGGGATTACTATCTGCAAAGTCTTTGAAACTTATCTGAGATGACAATGGACTGTCTCCTTTGATGCTTGGTTGCTGGGTTTTTTAAAAAAAGCTGAAAGGAAGAAAAGCATATGAATATGAAGAGCCTATTCAAAATATGCAGATATAACACATACTAAATGCCCAAACTCATAAAATTACAAGTAAGTTTCTATATGCAAATGTTATGTAAATTGTAGTTTTATTTCTTCCAGAAATCTTAACTATTTAACTTAATTACAATGCATAAGTCAGATTTATCTTATTCATCACTGCCAGGAAAGAACAGAGGACACAAAGAGTATAATGTTCAATCTGCCAAATGTTATTTCCTGCTCTCAGCTATTACAGAGTATGAACTGCATTGAATTTTCCTGGTATGGGCTAACATTCACCAATACTGTGTTTCCTGTCCTGCAGACTAATTATTTGCTGCTACTACTGTGAGCAAAGCAATATTATCAAAATTAAACTGATTACCTACCACGTTTCATGAACCTATGAACTACATTGCAAGTCTTTATTTGAAGGATGCAAGTCACACATCTTAAGAGCACAAAGTTGTTCCAGGAACCCTTCACAGGCAGGAGGTATCAGTGATTACCCAGGGGTCTACTACTTTATTGTGTAACCTTCAACACATAGCTGGATCCAGCAGCAACACAATGATGTCTTTACCAGAAGCTTCTCAGAGACGATCAGCAAAAAAGTATTATATGGAATTCAACAAATAAACCTAACCTTTGAAAACCCAAACAAACAAACAAAGACAAAAAAAAAACCCAACCAACCAAAGAAAACAGTTGAAGACAGCTGAGGACCACATCTGGACAGGTCTGATGTATACACTGCTGGTACCATAACACTTTGTTTTGAGGAACATGAAAAGCTTGCATCAGCTAGAATCCTGAAACTCTCAAAATAAAGGAATTTAATTTAAAATATGTGGTACAGGTATGTGACATCCAGTTGGGTTACACAAAACACAGGGATAAACTCAGCAAGAGTTACAAAACCAAAGTTAAGATCACATGCAGATAAAGAGCCAGACCATGAATTTTTAATTTTTTCTTTAGTTAGAAAGGTTTCTAGGAAAAAAAATACTTGGGCTTGGATACATGCTCTCTCTGAACTCTTCCAAAAAGAAGGGAAAAGATGCTTTTAACTTGGATTTGGACACCTTATCATGCTGTAGTATGCTTAATTCTTTAAGAGATTGTTCCTGATAAAATAGCCATTTGTTAATTAAGGAGAAAAATACTGCAAAGAGCTCGCTTTATCCACTAGCTATTTACAGTACATGCTACGACCAGTTTTCTTTACCATTCAGGTACTTTCGTTGATCTGAGAATTCCTGTGCAGTAAATATGTATCTAAATACATACAGTTTTATTTATAGGCTCTCTCTTGCTGTATACACACATTTTTACTAATAGCATCTATTAAACTTCTACTAAAAAGAAGCCAGTGCATACAAGTAATTCTGCAAATATGCTTGGTCAATTTCTATTTTAACTCCCACTTAAATTTCAGGAAAGCAAGAACCTAAAGTCACGGCTTTAAACAAATCTTCTTTACTTTCTATAGAAGGTATGCATTTATATAGTAAATTGAAGCCTGTTGACCACGTCTTTACTCTTCACTTAATTATGTGGTTCACAGTTTATGCAGTCCACAAAATAAATTAAACCCACTGAAATTCCTATCTTATTTTTAACATAAACTTTCAAGTGTGTAAAAACTTGTAGAAGTCTTTGGTGTAAGCAGCTGCTTCCTGCTTACTGCAAAAATGTCCAGCTACTTTCCATTCAAGCAACACTGAGCACATGCCTTTTTACCTAGGAAAGAAAGGTATGCTCAAGTCCTCTATACCTTGTTCTGCAGAAACACATAACAGCAAAGAGATAGGAAATCAGATTGTTATTCAAATAGTGCAAACATTTCATTGTTGCAGTCCTTGTTCTACCTGGCACTTGTCTTGCAGTTCAGATACAAGTGCCCTTCCTTGCTGATTAAGCTTTCTTATTGTTATGTAACTTGAATGTATGTATTCATATTGAAGTTTATATGATGAATTGTACTGAATGATGTCAAGAACACTATACGAAGATACTCTGCTTGAGTAAGCTTCTCAGCATACTGCTAATAAGTCTGCGTCTACACTCCCTTGCCATCCAGATGAACAGCATCTGTGATATTTTACCTTGAGCTAGATTAAAACATTATAGAATAGTTATTTCTAGTAAACAAGAAACTGGAAACTAGACTCCATTGTGATTAGACAGAAACTGAAACACCAAGAAACAAGACTAGTTAACAATGTTTACAACAATTTCCATCATGCTCAATTCTAGTAGTGATTTAGAGCTTCAGAGGCTGAAATAGGCAAAGAAAGTCCAAATGGTGTGGCCATGCACTTTTCCACCTGTAGCCAAAGAGAACTTCAGGATGAATACCTGCAACCAGGGAAAGTTTTCTAGTGATCTAGCAGACAGATGAATACATGCAATGCTGGAAAGGTATGAAGCAGTGTGGCAAACTGTTCATTCTTCTCACTTAAGAGAAAACAATTACCTTCATAGCTAGACACAGTGAATAAAGGCAAGCTACAATCCCTTATCACAGTGCACCAAGTCAAAGGTCTATGATCAATCCCTTCTCCAGCCCTCCTACTGCTGAGAATACTACAAGCTTTTAACAACTTTTTCAAGTCATGGTGTTTCCATAAAATGAATGTAAAATGAATGAAAATTTGCAATGAATGAAAATAAAACAACACAGGAATGGAACTTGACACCATATACCAAAGGCAGGTGAACTGCTTTACTGCACTTCTGAAGTATCAAATTTGCAAACTGACACAAGTTTTCAAAGACTTCTCCTATTTAACACCAATGCTGCCATTTAGATGATCACTGTATCCATCTTCACCTCTTCTTTTTTCCTACTAATTCTTGAATTTGATCTTCTTTGCAATGCACTCCCAGCAACAGTTCTCAATTGCTTTCTTCACTTATTTCCACCCCTAGCATTCTGAACAGAATGGGATCACTATAAGCTTAGGAAACATATTCTGTTGCCAGTTTCTACCTTCATTCTCTAAAATTCACACATCCAGATTAGAAGGATAATTACAGCAACACATCCCAAGTTACAGTAAAGTATCTGTCTACAGCTGCAGCTTGCTAAGGTACCTCACCTCAGGGTGAAAATCATCTAGAGTACTCGAAATCTACACATTAAAGTAAAAAACCACTCAGCTATAACCCAAGGCTAAGTCATATAAAAATATTTTGCATTATTTTAATAACGGAACTAGGTTAGACATAGCAGAGTTCCATAATTTTAAATGCCAAGTTTTCTTGCTTCACTTATACAAACAGCTTTCTGATAATGAACATGAAAATAGACTTTCCAAGGTCTGCCTGTGAATTAGACTATGGGGTTATAAAGTGACAAAAGTCTAGGAAAAAGAGTTGTTTGGATTTTAAAATTTTTGAAAGTTTTAAGATGTGCTCAGCAGGACACTTAAGAGCAAGAATAAAGTCTCACTTTCCAGGCAAAAATGAAATTTTGAGCACTGTACATCTTCCTGATACTTATTTTTCATTAAATTCATGGGAACTTTATGACATTTAATTACTTTAGTCTTATGAACTGCCCCAGCTTTTAAGTAATTTTGATATACAGATAGTTATGAGCAATCACAGCTCAATACAAAATAGCTTCTCCATAGACCTTTAGCAAGGTGGCTTCTTTCAAGCAGTAAGAAAATTCACATGCTAACTTGTCCCAGGTAGGTTCATGTTCCTTGGAAGGTTTTGTTTTGCCTTTTTTTTTAAGCAACAAGCAATATTATTTCCCATAAGAGACTTCATACTTGTTTGTTAAGTGTAACAATATCAACTTCATAGGAAGCAGAAATCTTCAAAAATTACTATGTGTTAAGAGCTTACGAATTATTCACAAAATTGAAAATCTACTGTCCTTCTAGGACACTTCTGCATATAGCCAGAATCTTGACAAGAAAATACACAATTATAAAAGTCTCTTTAGTTTCACTGTTCATAAATTTCCTTGTGATTTGTACCCAGGGTCTCCTAAACAATTCTCTCTTCCCTGTCTTCCCAGTCCATCATACACTGTAGAAGTTTGATGGCCAGCACAGGCTGTCTGATTAGCTGGCAGTTATATGTTGTTCTTGCATTTCTTCTCTTGAGGCAATAATTCAGATCTCTCTCTACCCAGCTGGAAGTTTCATAGTCTGCAGAACGTAGTTTTCTTTATGGCCCTCTGACTGACAGAATTAGCTAACCAGTTGAACAGGCTGTAATCTGACAGGAAGAGGGGCAGAAAAACAGCACAGTCACAAACCACCTCTTAGAGGAGAAGTCTAATGCTCACCTTTTATTGGTAAGTTGATTTTTAAACCTCTAGGTTTATCATATTTCCAGTTTTAGAAATCTAAACTTTGTAGCGCAGAAGGGGCTTTTTGAACTTAGAACTGTTCTAGTAAGTGAACTTAATTCCACCTCCTACAAGCTGGCTGTCACCCTGCATAAACACAAAGGCATTCTAATCCTTCTCCAAACATCTTAACGTTCTGCACTTGATAGAAGACTGTAATTTGACATTAGAGAACTGATTTTAGGTTTCTTTTAAGTTAAGAACACAGCTGGACAACAGTTCTTTCACTTCCAAAAACAAAGTTAACACTTTCATCTACACAAGTCTGACAGCTCTGAAGAATGACAGAATCATAAAGTATCTCATATTAAAAACTGACGTGAACCACTGCTTCTTTAAAGACACCATAATTAGGGTTTTATACAACGTGTGTTATGCATGTGTGTCTTGCACTTTATAGAGAATAGCTTTAACACTTTAATGCAATGGTTTTGAATTTGTTTTTTCAGGCACTTTTTTCCCCTCAAGAGAGATACTATGCTGCTGGATGCTGACATGGCTTTAATGCTACTTCAGCTTTATTACGTAAGACATATACATGATCACTCCCATTCTTAGCTGAAATGATGTGAACGTAACAAGCAGATTAAGAACCTGTAAGAAAGCAAAGCCAGTCTTCCTAACGATGACCTGCCTGCTAACCACTACATTTCAGCATTCAGTTCAAATATAAATTAGTTTTAGTAAATAAAATGTAAGAAAATACATAGCCAAGAATAACTGAAATAAAAAGTGCTTACCTTGACTCTCCACTACTGTTTCCTACACTTTCTTCATCACTGTGCCCATTCATTGTAAATATTAAAAAGTTTAAAAAAATAAATAGAAGTCCACTCAAGGTACAAGGTGGATATCAAGAATCCACTTCTTGCTACTCTGTATGTTTTCCAGACACTGTATGTGTTTGCTTTAGTGTTCTCAGCGGGTATTCAAGATTTCTCACAAAACACCTAAAATAGGAAAGGAAAACATTAACACAATTTTAAAGTATGTTTGCAATTAAAGATATAGCAAAAATAAACTTTTTTTTTCCACTAACAGTGAGAGGGGGCATGTTTAACATCATGTCTGTAACTCAAAAAAAGCTTTTTTTTGTGTGTGTGTTACCTGTTCATGGCTGATCATTTTATCACTATTTCTTTTTCTCAGGAAAAAAAAAAATTCCTGCTGTCTGTGAAAACAAGAAAAAATAATGTCCAGAAAACAACAGGTCTTCATATTAATTATTTTTTAAAAACTGGAAGATCTAAATAAAATCCACAAAATGCAGGGAAAGATTGTCTTGCTTTTTGTTTGACTGCAGCAGGGTTCTAGCGCACTTCTTTTTGCCATTATGCTTCTTTATGCAACTTTTCACGCATAGTGCTATAAAGACGGCAATTTCTGCTGAACTACTAGCTCCAGAATAGGAAAAATTACAGAAATCACATTTTCATTAGTGAGGTGAGAACAATTTACTGCCTACCTCCACTATACGTCGTGTCTTAACTTTGGGCATAGTACTGAATGCCGGCCAAAACAGATCTAAATATTAAAGAAAAAGTGCCTACTAGATGAGATAGGTAAATATTAATGTTCTGCTAAGATCTTCTTAGTAAAATGTATTTCATACACAAAACATAGTGCAAGCATTTCCAGGAACATACGTAATGCTACCCACTTACAGCTGTGGGCAGGAGCAGGAAAATAAAAGACTATACACGAACTTCCACAAAATCAAATCAGCAAGATCCCAGATATGGAATGATCATTATTCCATATACATTAGTCTCCTAGGCCTGATTACTACGCAGTCAGTATTCGATGCAGCCAGATAAAGTTTAGGTTCACGGTAAATAGGCCGCAAGTATAAGCTCAGTGATAATTAGATCAACCCGCGCCCTCATGGACTTAGTGGTGAGAAGGCGATTACGGTCTTGCTGCCCCCGGGGTGCTCCCCAAGAACAAGCTACGGCCCAAACCCGAGCCCATCGAGGCGGTGGTAAGGGAACTCTCTCTCTGGGGCGGGTACTCCCCTGCGCTGACACCACCGGGCCGCTCCGGACCGCGAACAATGGCGATGAGGAACAGCAGCGAGATCGGAAGGAGCCCCGCAGCCACAGTGGGGCCGCGAAGAACGAGTGGGGACCCCGCGGGTAAGTCGGGGGGCGCCGGGAGATCCCGCGACGGCACGAACCGCCGCGCCTTGGGCACCAGGAAACATCGCGGGCGGCGACAAAAGTTTCTCCTCGCCGCCTGCTCTCTGCTCCGGGCCGATCCGATCTCGACTCTCATCCTCCACCGCCCGCGCCGCTCTCTCGCTGCCCGCCCACAGGGAGCGCGGGCAGCGCCGCCCGCTCGCACCGCAATCACCGCGGCCTGCACGGGCGCCGCTCTCTGGCAGCGCTTCCCAAGGCCATCGCCGCCGCCCTCCACGATCGCTTCCCTCGGCGCCCCCCACGGCCCGGAGCGGAGCCGCTCTCGGGCCGCCCGGGTGGCTCCGCACTGGCTCCCCCCGCAGGAGCGCGCGGCAGCAGCTCGGCCACACTGCCCACCTCGGTCCCGGAGAATCCATCCCGCTTCTCCACAGAGAACAGTCAGAGGGCCCGACGAGCCAGCCCGGCGCCGGGCATCGATCCCCCTCGAGATCGGCAGCGGGCCCGCATTTCCTCCGCACCGCCCGCCCCCCTCTGGCTTTCATCTCCCGGCCGGCGAAGGGAGCCATGGCGGCCTTTGCCTACCTGCAGTGCGTCGGGCCCGGCCGGCCCAACCCTCCCCGGGACCCCCAAGGCCCGAGGCCTCGATGCGCCCCGCGGGTCGTACTCGTACCGCAGCCCCGCGTCGCGGGCGGCTCCCGCGGCCGCGGCCGGGCCTGGGCGGCCGCCGCTGCTCTTGCCGGCTCCGCGCTGCCCGCGCCGCGGGCTCGCTCGCTCTATCGGTCGAACAATGGGGTCAGGACCACGCTGGGAGGGGCGCAGGGAGAACCGGAGTGGGCGCAGCTCTGCTCCGCCGCCGACTCCTAAGTCCTGGCGACCGCCGCCATCACGCCGCCGCTCCGTTCAGCCTCCCCCTCCCGCGGTCGGATGGAAAACCCCGGGTGTGATGTCAGCCCTGCGCCCTGGGGACCGACCGGCAGCGGGAGGAGGAGCCTCGGGCGGGGGCAATGAGCAGCCGCCCCGCCGCCGGGCCTCGCATAGTACCGGGGAAGCCGTGCGGTCGTTCTGAGAGCCGGCGGGCTCGGTGCAGCTCCCGCCCGCCATCCACCCTTACCTCCCTTCTGCCTAGCGCTGGGAATACTCCCATCCCGGTGTGCGGGCGCAGGGCGCTGCCCGAGGAGCGCCATGAGCTGAGCGCTGCGGCCGCAGCCCGGAGCGGGTCGCCTGATACTGCGCTGCGCGGCGCAGGGGTTTTGTTTGCGGTTTTCGGTGTAAAATCACGGCCCGACAACAAATGCAACCGCGTTACTCACTTCACGTGGTCACAAACGCGGTGATGAAGCGTGCTTAAGGAGCTTTGGACTGTTCCCTGGCCGGGAGCTGGCCTTCCTCCTTGAATCCAAATATCTACACCCGTTTCTTGTCAGTGATCAGCGTGGTTTAACGAGACGCATGGTCGTTATTGGAAAAAACCGAACAACTCAACCCCGAAAAAAACAACACATATTATAAATTATCAAATCGAGAGCCAAACTTTTAAGAAAATGTAGCAATGATTTATTAAATTGTCAGCGAAACAGAATTTCGATCGGCAAAAACCACCACAGCCAAGGGCAGCGTCGAGCCCGGGATCGACGCTGGGTGAACACACGGACTTGACCCCCAATGTCAGTCTCCCCTGTTCACAAATGCTGTTTTGCACAGCGAGTTCTTATACAGTTTATTCCGCCTGAGGCAGAGATGACCGAATGTTCCCTTGTGTCCCTTCACATGCAGAACCGGGGCTATACATGTGCAGAGTTAGACAAAAGTCCAATCCAGGTGTCTAGATGATGTCAGAGAACTCCGGAGAAGCCAGCATTCACATGTAACAGGGTGGCGCCGGTGATCGCCGTGGTACATGCAATCTCCTAGGTGAAAATCACTCTTGAGTGGTCCTGGCATCCCAGGGAAGTCGGTGATCATCACCCAGGAAGGTTCCATTCTTACGTTAAAGAACCTGATATTATCTTAACCTCGTCAGGGAACTGGATGAAGAATAAGACACTGCTCCCGGCTGGGATGGTCAAAAGACATAGTTTGGATCTTACAATATTTTATACATTAATAGCATGAATTATCTCTATCATATACTATAACACACAAGCAAAAAAGTATTTTGTGTGTCCAAATGTTCCCAGAGTGAGTGGCAAAGGAAAGTAGCAGCTGAGTGAGAGAGTGCTGTAAACAACACAGCATGGCGCTGAAAAGTGGAATGAGCTTACCTGCCTTCTTCCCCATGAAAGCACACCTGCGCTGTAAGGCTCTGTCACTCTGCAAGAGGATTGTGGGGACATTATTGACTGACATCTGGCACCAGATCTTTGAACACCCTGCAAGGGTGAAAGCGGTCAGATCAGCAGGAAAACAGTTCCGTCATCAGTGAAGGAGATCTTGAAGGAAGCTACTCACCCTGTGGGTATACGAGAGGAAGATAGTCACAGCAGCTGTCAAATTAATTCAGGCTTGAAGAGTTGTGTTGGCTTGAGCCCAGATGTGAGCCACAGTCACTCAGCTGGAGGCCTTAACTCATGGTTACTCTTCCAGGGTGAGCAATGCTGGCTGCCTTGGTGCTCAGTGATGTGTGGGACAGCTGTTGCACACACCACCCTGCAGCTGAGTTGGTTACGTTTCCTGGAGCCTACCATGGAACCTTCAGTGCACCAAGCATGATGTGGTGTTGGCTGTCACACTCAATTCCCTGTCTGAGGAGCTGCAGAGGACAGATGAGGCATATACACTGGCTCAGTTCTCAAGCACCGTACAGGACATTATGACAAAATCTCAGTGATGGATGGCAGAGAAACAAATTTTCCCTCTGGAGTTAAGAAAGATGCATTTAGGAATTGCTTGGACAAGAAAACAGCTTGAAAGTTTACAACAAGGGGATAATTATACTTATGTTCCTTACTGAAGCACTGAAATTTGCCAAAGTCATCTTAACAGAAAATATTTTGTGAAAAGAGTGCTGCAAAGAGGAATGGACTCAAGTTTAAATTGAAGAGTGTCAAAATAAAAATAACTTTTAAATTAAGGTAAATTAAAAAAAAAAATACCTAACCCCTTCCCATGGGCAGGTGGTTGTTTAGCCATCCCTAGGGGAGCAGTGCCCTATCACCTATCCCACCATCCTTCTTTTCCCCTCAGTTTTATATACTGAGCATGACACCATATGGTCTGACCCTGTCGTCATTTGGGCTCAACTATCCTGGCTTCCACTCCTTGTACACCTCCAGCCTCCTCACTGGTGGGATGGGATGAGGAGCATGAAAAGCACTGACTCTGCATAACTCCTGCTCAGCAGTAATTAAAACATACTTGTTTTATCAACACTGTTTCCAGCACAAATCCAAAACATAGCCCCATTCCAGCTATTGTAAATAAAACTAATTTTATCCCAGCCAAAAGTAGCACACCTACATGTTTGTTGTATTTTACTTAATAATCTTCTTGGGTTTTTCAGTTTTCTTTACCCTAGACATGTTTAGTAGAGTTTCTCAGTTCTGAGCCTTGGAAATCCCTTTTGAAGGTATATTTTTACAATGATTTAAATAACTGGAGTCAGAACTGCTGTGATACCAACCTCATCTGCTATGAGAGCCAAAAATTAGCCACTTAACTGTCTGAACTAGGTCACCATGCAGCTGCACATGCAATGATCCCTGTGCAATGTGATAGTAGTAGCAGTTGTTATTAGAGTGCTTAAAAATTGCCAAAACATTGTCTGGAGATCTTTCTCCACTTCCATGTGAGAGAAGGACTTTTCTTTCACTTTTCTTTCTTCATATTGCATCTTTAACCAATTCCTTCTTTCCCAGATGCCATAGTAAAGTATAGATGATATTGCTATCCTAGCAGCATTTTATACCATAAGTAAAACTGACTTCTGGTACGCACAGCTTTCAGTCTGCATCAAGAAAGAAATACACATAATGCACAACATTTTAGGGACAGATGGACAAAGCTTTTTCTCATTACAGAAAGCTACCACCTGTGGAATAAATTAAAATTAAATATAAAATAAAGGATTAAATTGTTTTTTTGTGAAGCTGTATTGCAAGTTTCTGGCACCTCACCAGGGTGTGGGTGAGAATATTTATTGTGCCTAAGGAGTCACTGATTTATCCCACGCCAGCATTTTGTGAGTTGGATTTTTGCTTATAGACAAGAGATAACCAATGCGCTGTACAAGACAGCTGCACGGTTATGCAGTGAACAGAATCACTTTCATGTCTATGTTTTCAGATTATTTATCTTTCTAACACTGGTAGGGGTTCATGTTTATCACAGTAATTTATGTTTAAGAAAGGACTTAGTACTGTTCTATTCTTAACATTTAGAAATTCTGGATAGAGAAGCTTTTTTCTTTTTAAAGTACTGAAGCCTTCAATACTGCATCTAGC
The DNA here is from genome assembly GCA_019023105.1 of Diglossa brunneiventris. Classification (NCBI taxonomy): domain Eukaryota; kingdom Metazoa; phylum Chordata; class Aves; order Passeriformes; family Thraupidae; genus Diglossa; species Diglossa brunneiventris. The sequence continues at coordinate 29,074,443 of CM032382.1, forward strand.
AATTTTAGTGAGGCAAGACAGATGCAAGAAATAGCCTTAAGATTTAACTACACACTAGGTTATATTCTGGTTTCTTTGCTTTTTGTTCTCTTCTTTCTAAACAACTCCTTCACCACACTTAGTACTTTGATTCTTCTGCTTCTATCCTTCAGATAGTTCTAAAACATGTCCTGAAGAGCTCAAAGACCACAACTTGAGATATAATTTCATAGCAAAGATTTTCTTTCTCTTGAGTAGTTGTTAAATGCAGCAGGTATAGTCTAATTTGCTTCTTTTCATTCATTTTGTATCCCTACTCTTATTTCACTTAATTTTACATTCTCTCTTCTACTAAGAAGCCATCAATAGCAATTTATATAAGTAACACAATCATTATCCTGTGACTTGAGTCTTTCTTGCCTTCTTTCTTGCCTTCTTTGCCTCTCACACTCCTTTTATTTTTACGATACCCAGAATCCTGTCCTCACTTGGGCCTAACCAACCAGCCAGCTGCAAAGTGCTAAAGACTAGAGAGATAAGATTTAGAGAAAAACAACAGTGACAAAACCCCCAGTTATTTTATAGAATTAGTTGAAAGAAAAAGAAATTGATTCCGTGCATTCAGGTCTAGGGGAAAAAGCTAGTCTGAATTTTTTTATCAGTTTAGTCTGTGGGCCTCTTTCAAGATTACTCTTGTTAGAAATCAGTTTAGTTTAGATCTGCGACTTGCTTAGGTCTTCACAAACATTTGATCAGAAGTGGTTATTCCAAAAGAATTTTATGTAATATGCAAAGTCTTGTTAGATTTAAATGTCAATTATCTGCCAATACTTAAAGTGCAGGTGGGTTTGTCAACTGCAGTGCACAGAAACTGGAATTATGGAAGAAAAAAGAAAGAGTGAGTAATTAGATATATTGGTTAAGTTTGACCAACTAAGCATAGAGATTTTTTTCATTATTTAGTTATAAATTTCTTACATTATTTGTGCGATTTGTAAAAAAATATGTCAATACATAATTTAAATTATTTTCAATTTAAAAAGAACACCTTTGGCTGGTACAAATGTATGCATAAAATTTCTTAACTATATGGATTTAATTAAATTGAACAGCAAACTGGTCGCTGGACAAGCACGACTAACACTTCACTTAAAACTGCACATTACAATGAACTAAAGTTTTAACAGATTGCTACCTTGTCTGGACAGAGTATCTGTACACAATTGGACCTCTACAGAAACACTGTATCTCTGCATTGGCTGAATATCTTGCTGAAAAGCTGAAACGACTAGTATAAGCAGGGGCATTTATATGGTTATAATGAGCCTTTAAAGTTAATATGCATCAGGACACCTGAGAAAAGTTCACACTTTTCTTTGAAGTACTGTTTTGTTTGGTCTAAGTTACCCCAGATTTGTTGGAAGCATTAATTCTCTACAAAAGCAGCTGCAGGGGTGTAGACCATCGATGTCAAATAAGCGTTATGTCTATTACTGTTTCCTTCTCGATGTTTAGCTAACAAAAGTATAAATTGAGTGTAAACTGTACTTTTCTTTCTCTTCTTAGATATTAACCTGAACAATATGTCAGGTTCTACATGTTGGTACATGTTTGATATGCCATAACTCTCCTTCAGAGATCTGTTATACCATTTCTAGGGCAGACTGTCTTTTTCAGGGTTTGCAACAGTCATATCCAAGTCTTGTTCATCTGGCACCTTTCTTGCTTTCCTTGTTTTGCTTGGTGGTGTATCATGAACTTCTAGAGGTCTCATTCATGATTTGTCTTCCCAAATTCATGTGGCTGGCCAGCTGGCCTGGTTTGTAAAGTGTTGATCAAGTACACTTGGCAGGTAGAATATCACAGCAAAAGGCATTATATTGGGCAGGTCTGTTGGAATATGCACCCTTGCTTAATGAGCTCCTGTCATAAGGCATTTCTTGTGCTGCAGGCCCTCCTCTGTGATCATGTGTTAGCAGGAACCTGTTTTTCACTTGATAAGCATTGCTATGTAGCCTTATGCATATAATGCCAATTCTTTGTGACGCGTCACTGTAGCCTTAGTTTTTCTAATTTACTGAAGTTGAGAAGCATAAAGTGGCATAACTATATGCTACTATATATAACACTATATTTACGCCTGGAAATCTTATTTGCATGTCTATTTAATTCACAAGCTTCCCCTGCTCATATTCCAATCTGACAGAGCTTACACTAGAAGTGTTTACAAATGCAGATGTTTGGAGCTTCCTCTCTGCTACAGGAAGGCCACTCTTAGGCATCAGTTCTAGCAAACCAACATACTTTATGCTAGTATATTGGTTACATTTGGCCAAAACCTTGAAAACTATGCCCTTTGTACTGGAGTAATGCAATTCTCTAACTGGACCAACTGAAAAAATGTATTACATTAGACTTAGTGCAAGTTGTATAAGACTGGTTTTTTCCCTCTGAGTTGTGGCAGTAAAATGGGTAGGTCATACTAGAAGTTACACTAATGAGTAGTCTTTTGATACTTCAGTACTTCTAGGTATAAATAAGTTTATAAAGAGTAATAGTTTTCAGTGTCTGAGTCTCTTTCTGAGAAGAGCTATTTGAGTGCGCAGAATTCAGCTCAAAGCTAAGGTTTGTTACTTAATCCTAATGCTGTTAGGAAAAATATACTAAAAAATTTGAAGGAATCATATGTGAACAGTTTATTCCAGTTACTAAATGGAGGATAAGCAGGAGCGCTGTCTGAAAGAGGAATCGTGCTTCTGTACCTAACATGTAACGTATAAAATATGAAGGCGTGTTTGGAAAAGACCAGCACTATATTGCTCTGTACAACAAAACCAATCAATTCTTTGATAGAGAGAGTGATGGAAAGCAGTGATCTTGAAGCTGAGAAGAGTTGCAAAAATGCAGAATATATTTATTCCTTCAAAGTGTTTGTACTGTCATTCAGAATTTAATCCTCAAAATATTCCTGCAAGTCACAGTAAATAAGAATTAAAAGGATACAATAGCATCAGAAGAAAAAATGGCTACAAAGTGTTAACTGCATGTACTTTGCAGCAAGACACTGAAGATGTAACAGTGTCTCTGTATCTATTTTCTCACGTTGATTTTTAAACTAATTACATAATTCATTTACTGCTAATGTAAATAAAATAAGGGCAATGGGACCTCAGATTTCTGAGGTCTTGTCTAAGACAGATCATTAAAGTATTAAAATACAGATCCCTGTCTCCAGGTCTTACCAACAAGATTGGATAAAAATTCTGAAATTATTTATACCAAGCCTTAATTCTTCCAAAGGTTTATTATAGAAGTTAATGATTTAACTTTAGAAGTAGAGCTGAGAACTCAGTTTAGTAGGAAGAAACACCTTAGAGACAGGGATTTGTTACTTGAGGCAGAAGAGAGCTAAGTCAACCCTAAAACTTGAAGAAATGTAAGAGAAATACCTTCACTCTCAGACTAGCATGTAAGACTCCATTGTCCAATCATACAAGGCAAGGAAGTATAAGAGGGTTTACATCACATGCTAGAAAATATGAAGCTGTATGTGAGGGCAGGAGCAAAAAAGATAAAATTCTGTGAATTCTTGGCAGTTGTGAACTGTAAAGTTATAAAGTGTCTTTATAGACTTTCTTAGAAGGTGTCATGAGTAACAAGAAATTCAAATGTGAGTTTTAACATTTTCTTGTTTCTGCTACAGTTTGCAATTTTAAGTGAGCAGGGTATTTTTGTCCTTATAGCTTGTCTGTCAATGAAACCGAATCCTTTTATCTGATTTTTCTGTTTCTTCTTTGTGAAAAATTCCACTACACGAGGTGGGTTGACTTTGGCTGCCTGCAAGACACACACAGAGCTGTTTTCTCATTCCTGAACATCAGCAGGATGGAGAGAACTATAGATTAAATTCATGGGTCAAGATAAAGACAGAGAAAAAACCTACTAAGTAACATCACAGGGGAAACAGACTGGACATGGGAGAAATAATTTAATTATTGCCAATTAAAATAGAGCTGGATGGTGAAAAACAAATTCAAAATATCTATACTGCCTTCTCTTCATCCTCCTGCTTTTTCTCAGGCTCAACTTCAGTCCTTCAATCCTGACTCCTCTCCCTGAGTGGTGCCAGGACACAGGAAATGGCTGCTGGGACCAACCTGTAGCAGCTCCTTACCGCCCCTTTTTCCTTATCACACTCTTCCAGTACTCCCAAGTGGGTCCTTTCTGTGGATACAGTCCTCCCCAAACTGCTTCAACATGGGCCACAGTTCTATCAAGATAAACTTACTCCAGCATAGGCTGTACGGAAATTGCTTGACCAGTGCCTGGTCCCCTTGTTCTCTGACCTTGGTTTCATATATTCCTCACTCCTCTCTCTCAGCTGCTGTGCAGCATTGAACTTTCAATGGTATGGCTCTTTAGGTGGAGATAGGAAGTAAAAGCACTGCTGTAAGTCAGAGACTTTTCATCAACTTAGTAAATTATTATGAAGCAGGAAGATGCAATAATATTGTTTCCTAAAGAAAAGCATCACAGGAAATTAATACTTGGCAGGACTGTATTTGGCCATTCTGTGTTTCTAAACTGAGAATATTCAGTGATATGGATACCAAACTACTTGGTAAAGCAACAGTATCATATAATTTGAATGTGGGACTGTGAAATGACTGCCAGAACCTGGGCTACTTCTTAGAATTCCAGTGCCACACCAGGAATGGGGAACTGCCTTGGTGTCAGGATTTACCAGAGGCAGAACCTTTAGAGCCACTTGCTTCAAGATGCTAGACACAAACCACAACAGAGACCAGGCAGAGGAGAAAGGAAGAGGCTCCCTGTCTCGAGGTTCCACAAGAAACAGTTTATTCCACGCGAAGAGAGCAGGACAAAAAGCCCCCAACTGTATTTCCAAGGGGTTTCGTACAGATACAAGTCAGGGGGTGGATACAAACAGCTAACCAATAGGGAATCCTCAGGGGAGGAATGAGCGTCTGGGGCCAATTGGGGCAGGGGGGTGGAGAGGATGGGTCATATTGGCCAATGGGGCTGGATCTTCAGAGGAAGCCTGTCGCAGTGCCTCTCCGAGTGTGTGCTCGAAGTCACCCCAGCTTGCCGTGGCATAGCGAGCAGCGGGGGATATTCTCCCGTTCCTCGGGAGGTCAGGAGAGCAGCTAAGGCTTTCACCTTTCAGATGAGACAGCAGCACGACGTACGTAGAAGGAGAGTGGACTCCAGTTGGGGGCAAAGTCCAGGTTTTTATTCAAGAGCTCAAACAAAATCCCTAACCCAGGGAATTCAGCCAAATAAAGACAACCAAAATGGGGTCTGCAGAGTGTTATAAGCGGGGAGTAGACCAGGGAGGGATTTGCCTGCCTGCCAATGGGGATATAGGAGGGTGTGGGGATCAGGGAAACAGGTAGGTAGGGGGACCAATAAGGGCCACCCAAGAAAGGGGCCCCAGTGCCTGAACCTATCACTCGACACCCTTGGTAGAAGTTTCTAGAGGGAGGGGATGGGCTGTCAAGTGAAGGACAGGACACTGGGGAGGGGTTAAGGGAAGGATTCAGCCACTTTTTGGGGAACAGGGGGAGGAGGTAGGGAGATTGACATTAAAAAGAAGGGAGGAGGCAGTAGGGGCAGAACCGTTATAACAGAGGGGGGACTGGGATAAACCAAAGTACAACTTAATGCAACTAAAACGTATAAGAACACTATACAATAGAAGACTGCACCCTTCTGCAGGATCACTGCTTCAACAGAACCCCATCTGTCATTCCAGGAGGACTGCAGCCACCATTTCAATTGGACTGCTACCAACACGCTGACCAACAGGGTGTCAGGCCATATTCTGACTCTGTCAGTGTTGTTTTGTATTACTGCATTTTTTCGTTTGTTTGGATTTTTTGACATTTTCTTCCCAAATAAAGAACCATTATGCCTGCTCCCAACTTTGCCAGGCATCTTTTCCTGAGAGCCCCCTTAATTTCAAAATTATTACAATTCGGAGGAAGAGGATTTACATTTTCAATTTCAGGGGAGGCTCCTGCCTTCCTTAGCAGACACCAATCTTTTCAAACCAAGACAAGTGTATCTGGAGAGTCTTAATTTAACTTTGTAGTTTGAAATACATTTCCAGATATATAAATTAGAAATCCTACTGCAAAAATACATCAATACATGTTTTTAGAATACACATTTTAAAAAGAAAAAAACTTCCAGCCCCCAAAACTTCACTATTGATGTAACTGTTGTTTTTTATTTCATTGAAGGCATGGAGAATACAATAATATGACCAAGTCAATGAACCATACCAGGTGTCTTCATTTCAAATAAATCTCTAGTTGTCAGTTAGTTCTCCTGATCAGTCCATGAAATCATGATGATTCTCACTAGTATTGCAAATGTAATAAAAGTATTCAAGTTAAATTACCACCTCAATTTAGTTGGTCCCACAAAATGCTGTTTCCTTTTTTGTTGTTGTTGATTGAAGGTACTTTCATACACTAGATGTCCTACCACATCTTTCTATAAACACAGACTTAAAGAGATTCTGCTCTCACCTCCTTCCTTCTTTTCAATGTCAAAACTTAAAGAAAAACTAAATTCAATTACTGCATTTGAAATCGACAAAGTTCTGAGTTTTAATTGAAGAAAGAAGAAGTCCTAGATCAAGATAAAATGGCACTTTCTGTTTTAAAAGTCCAGGAAAGACAAATCCGATAGTGCTTTTAACTCTTAACTTTGCTGAGAGTACCAGGCAGGAAAATATTTTCATAATTTTAAATATGAAGGGAGTGTTGAATAGGAATGAGGGCTGCCTTTGGTTTATTTTTATTTCACATTGTTTACCAAACAGTTTGATAAATCTGTTGGTATTAAGAAAGTATACAGTCAAAGGGAGAAAGCTACTTACTTAGGCTGTATATTACTAAATTTTATTCCTGAGCTCCAAAAATAAGAGAAATGTAAAGACAAGTGAGAAAGGGTGCTTCAAGATACAGAATGCTTTTGGTGCAGAGTGCTTTGGTGCATACTAATGCTATGAAAAAATTTCAGAGCTGCATTTATGGAAGTGGGAAGATAAATAGTAATTGTGAATTGCTTGAGATCCCAGAGCTGTGTGAGACAATTCTGGCAATTAAGCAAAATTTTCCTAGATATGGGAATGGATTATACTTGATAAGTGGACAATGGAGATACACCTTCCAAATCATGTGATTGAGGATTTCTCATACCGATTTTTAAAATAATATCTATTTTAAAACTTTTTATTTACTGTCACAATCATGAGGTAAGTCAAACCTGAAAAAAGTTTCTTAAAATTCCAAGATATTATTTCTTCTGTTGGAAAGTTAAGATATGGTTTTGTAACAAAGAATTGAATCAGTTTGTCCCTAAATAAATATGTCTTAAAGTCATTCTTCTACTGGCTAAGAAATATTTCCTGTTGCAGTGCTGTGGTTTTGAGGGCTTTATTTGTTTGTTTGTTTGTATTTTAAATAGTTTTGAAAATCAGCCCTTCAAAAACAACCTTAGGGGCCCATGTACAGCTTGTACATGAGAGCCACAGTATCTCTATCTTTGGTAGAAAAGCCTGGATTATAATATGAATAGGTGTTGCTTCCTTCAATACACACTGATTATTTAATATATTTGTGGTAAATAGGTATGATTCGTGCTGATAAAATTGAAACAGTAATCAATATTGATGCAGTAATTAATATTTGGGATTAATAAAACAGTTAAAAGTTGTAATGCCAAAAAAGAAAGGGACAGGAGGGGCTCCACCCCCCCCCCTCTCCCTGCAGATGTTCAAGGACAGGAGGAAAAGCAAGAGATAACAGTTACTAAAAATTAACAGAAAGAAGGGAAAATCTGGTTGGGTCCCAGGAAAATGCCAGCTATACGAGATTTATTGCTTTGAATGTAAATGTAGTAATATGTTAGCTTTGGCTTACATTGTGCTGGCTTGGTGCACATGTGTAACCCAAAAGTGAATTAAAGGACAAAAGAGGAAATGGAGAGGCCTTCATCAGTGACGACCCCCAAAGACTTGTGCGACCACCAAAACAAGTGGTGGAGCATGCGGGGTAAAGGTGATGATGAGGGTGGAGGTAGAAGTGTGATGAATCAAAAATGGGAGGAGATGACATTGACACATGACATATAAGGGGGGGATCTTCACTTGGCAAGCTCGTACATGAGGTGGCAAGGGTCCAAGAGCCCTGCACTCTGTACTGCGCCGTTATCTTTTGCTTATGCGCTATTATTGGAACCAAATGATCCCTTATTTTAATCAAATGATATTGTCAATATACATATATTCTAAACTATTCAATTAAAATATATATATTTTCTAAACTATTCAATTGCTGCTATCTCAAATATTGTTTGGTTTTTTTATGATGGGATAATTGGGCAAGCATAACTGTCGTCGGTTTAAAGGAAGTAGGTTTTCTGGGATATGTTGTGGCCACCAATTAAGTGTTCAGATTTTAATTGGCACCTGATTTTGGCCAGTGAGGTATTGGATACGCCTCTGAGAACACAGGGGTTAAAAGCAGAGCTGTCCATTGGGAGCTTCCTCTTTGGGTTCCGGCTGGGAGACAGGTCAGACCTTCCCCTGCCCAGCTCTGTCGGCTGGGCAGGGGGAGGGGAAGCCATGTGGCCTGGCAGAGGTAGGCGTGACCCCTCAAGATGGAAGGGTGGGGGCACCAGGAAGCATTGGGCAGCTCTCCCAGGAGAGACACAGAGAGAGAGAAGCCCCGAGAGGATTTGGGCAGCCCCTCCCCGCCGGGAGACGACAGAGAAGCTGGCGCTTGGTGCATGGGGCTGTGGCCTTGAAGGCCTTGAAGTTGGTGGCATGCCCGGCTTGTGGAAGATGGGGGGTAGCACGGAGAAGTCTGGCCACTTGTAAGCGCTTTTTTTTTTTAACCCCTGTTTGGACAATGAAAATCTCGCAGACCATTGACCTTTTCTGGAGCAGGAAATGGGCAAGTGTGATGTGATGCAGGGTTGTGAGAGAACCCTAGATGGCAGGAGATGATGGAGTGGCCTTTGGCTGGACTTTTTCTTGTATAGCCATGGACAGAACCATGCTTCCTTGTGACACAGAGGCTGCATTCAGGGAGGAGATGTTGCCTCGGAACCAAGAGGGTTCAGTGTTGGAGACCCCCCGGCCCCAGGGGTAGAGAAATATGGGGGGGACAGGACATCCCGAAAGTGAGACTGTGCCCTTTTTGGAAGGAGACAAAGCACCCTTAAAAAGGACAACCCTCGAAGCAGCTCTGGTCCATGTTCATGTAATGAGGGCACTGGACATGAAAAGGAAGAGGTCACCATGGCCCAAGAAGAACTCTCCTCTTGACGGACTGGGAATTGAGTATCTACAGAGGGATGATGGACTGATAGTGGAATTTGGGAGATGTGATGTATTGTATTGGGAGAATCTGGTAGGGGGAGGAGGAAATGCTTTTGTGAAGTTTTCATTTTCCATGTGTGTGTGTGTGTGTGTGTGTGTGTGTGTGTGTGTGTGTTCTTTTCCTTGTAGTTTAGTTAATAAACTTTTTCCCTCTATTCCTAAGTAGGCTGCTTTGCTTATTCCTGGCCCCATCTCACAGCAGACACAAGGGAAGAGGTATTTTTCATGGGGGCACTGGCATTGTGCCAGTGTCAAACCATGATAATAACATATTTAGGGGATCTAGGACTCAGAAGTAATTGTATTATTCAAAATGTAAGATTAGGAAAGCTGCTTGCAAATGATGATTTTAGTAGTGTTTGTCCTTTGTATTTACAAAGCATACTTCTACCAAAAAGGAAACAGCTGATTGTGTAGTTTCTTCCTTACAAGCATGTAACCTTGGGAATCAGCCAGCAGAGGAGCAAAGGATACTTAAGAAAGGAAAAGTTGAAACTAATCAGAAAAGGTAGTAAATCCATTGTTTGGCTCCTCCTCTGTCACCTAGAACATTGGTTTAATTTTTTTGTCTCTGACCCAGTAGTAGATTTTGCACATGCATTTTTCTTTTGTTGGAACCTAGTAATTAAACTGTTGAATCTAAGTTCTGGTAGATTTTTCTTGTAAGATTTAACCCTTTTCGTTATGAAATCAGATTTTAACCTCATTTTAGATAAAGAAGGAAATCCCAAAATGTTGTTTTTTTTCTTCCAAGAAAATTCAATGAGTCAAAGTCAGGACATGGAAGGAAAACAAGACAGCTAGTGAATACTGCAGCCTATGGTTAAAGTGCTGACGTAACATGGTATAAAAGAATGAGCAAACTGAAACTTACAAGACTTCAGCCTTCAGCTGAAGTGTATATTTGTGTAAGAAACAGATGATCACTTTCATGTTATTGAGAATCATGTTCAAGAATTTAATTGAAAAGAGTTGTCAACATTCTGTGACATGTTGAGAAAAGTAGTGCTGTAATTTAAAATCTTAGGAATTGCCTATTTTATGCTTATATCAAAGTGCTAATTAAGTATGTGGTTGTGACTTTCTGAAGTTTCATTTCCAAGTTAAATTGCTTCCATCTGGGTGGATCCATAGCTGTATCATGTCTTTCTTTGTACTATAAATTATATTGAGTTCTAAGGTTTGTACTATCCTGTTGGTCATTCTTAAGAAGAAAATGGAATTATTGTGGTGGCCAACATTACCCAACATTAAGAAAATAAAAAAGAAATATGCTGTGCAGCTGTTCCACTTTGAAAAGCTGTTGGTAAATTAAAAATAATAGATCTTCACTTAGAGATTCTGGGTTATTGTGTAGCTGTTGTGCAAAAGTCTGTATTCAATACCTTCTAGTATTTGTCTGTGCCTGAAATCTGAGATGTAATTGGTGTTAATTCCTTGCATAAGTAAAAATTAGTGATTTTTGAAATGAAATATTCTTTAGTACAGTAAATTTTCTTTTATTAATAGATGCCTCTTTTACTTCTTGAAGTAAACTGCTCTTCATTGGAAATTGTACTTGGAAACTAATTTAATGTAAGCAGTTTGTCTGTGTTTTTAAACTTTTTTCCCCCAAGTATGTAACTACAGCCTTTCATAGTTGGTTTACAATTGGTAGTAGTAGTTTTAGTAGTATTAGCAATTTTAATTTGTTTGAAATACTAGTTTTTCATAACACACACTAAAATTCAGGGGGAAATCCCCCACATTATTAACAATTTTGTTACGAAAAAAGCTCTGGAAAACCATAAGTGGAATTATCAGCATTTGTAAAAACTAGAATTGTGGATGTTCTCCAATGACAGTCTTTTATTCATTATTAAATTGATCTAGTTCTGTAATGTTGGAACTGTTTATACTAGTAAAGTATCTGCCCTATTTTAGTTTATAATTCTTAATAATAATGGGAATAGTTTTTGTAATAATTTTTACATCTGTGTTTTAACATTGATGAGTTACAGTGTGAGATACTACTGGCACTTGAACTTTAATTCAGACTAAATGGAAAAAAACCATGATGTAACATGTTCTTGTGTTTGTATTCTGAAACTTGGTGAAATTTGGTACAATTTGCCAGTGTGCCATAGAAGGAGCATCAGTGAGAATTCCAGCTAGACTCAACAGAATTATTCAATTGAATCTTCAATATAGTTTTTAAGTGTTAGTTAGTTTTACATATCTTTGTATTACTTTAATCAGAACTGATAGTCCTGCAGTAGTCATAGTTGAGCGGTAATAACTCACATGATGATGTTCTACAGAAGATATTTATTAAACTGCTATGTGGGTCCGCTAATTCTAAACCACTGCTGTTGATTTGCCTTTCGATTTTACTGGGTTTGTTGTTTTGGGGTTGGTTTTTTTCATAGATTTTTAAGGGTAACTTACATTAACTCAAAAACCGGAAGATCCTATTCCTTTCTAGAAGGATGAAGTCTACAGATAATTGAGAAATATTAAAGCAAAATGACTAAATTATAATTGAGACCTTTATCTTTCATCTTTCATTGCTGATCTTTTTGATACCTAATCTGAAAACATGGATACTAGAAAGGGACAAAGAAATGGCTAGTCGGATCACTAACTAGAAAATTATTTGATTTTTAAAAAATGCAGATACCTTGTCACTGAGGACATAACGGTGAGTCAGTTTTGGAATAAGTATATTTACTAACTCTATCCTTCAGAGTGTTGTCATGCTCTTTCTTGATTGAATGAACGGCTCTGGCAAATTACTGCTTAAGCAGGGTAAATTGATTATAGTAAAGAATGTTAAAATGCATTAGGACTGTACATTAATCAATCATTAGTTATCTATAGAGAATCTCAGTATGCCTAATGTTCTTTACAAGGTCTGAAATAGAGGAGGGAGTTTCATTATAATGTTTTGAAACATAATTTCTTACATAAACCTCTATGGAAAAAAGGATTTTGTTAGAAGCAGATATCAATCATTCTAATAGAATAGAAGATATGTCACTGGTTTTTTTGCATCATAAATTTTAAATCAGTGATAGTGAAAGGTGTTGCTTATGGAGAAACATATGATCCAATAGTGGTAACCCAGTAGGAAGATCTTAGAAAAAAAGGTATTCTTGACAAATTAGAGGATTAGATTAGCCTAATCCTCTAGTTTGTCAAGAATACGTTACTATGAAGTTTAACAAGGACAGATGCTGGATTCTGCTTCTGGGACAGGGCAACCATGGCTGTGTGTTTACAATGGGGAATGAGATGCCTGGACAGCAGTGCCATGGAAAGGGACATGGGGGTCTTGGTTGATGGCAAGTTGAACATGAGTCAGCAGTGTCTTGGCGGCCCAAGTGGCCAACTATAGCCTGCCCCACCATTGCCAGTGGGCAAGGGAGGGGATTGTCCCACTCTGCTCTGCAGTAGGGCAGCCTCACCTTGAGCACTGGGGGTAGTTTTGGGCACTGCAATATAAGAAAGACATTAAACTATCAGAGAGCATCCGAAGAAGGGTCATGAGGATGATGAAGGGTCTGGAGGGGAAGCCATATGAGAAGCAGCTAAGGTCACTTGATCTGACTGAGGAGACACCTCATCAGACTCTGCAACTTCCTTGTGAGGCACATTGTCTGTTTGTTGCTGCCCGGACATTGTCACAAACAGACAATGATCTCTTCTCTGTGGTGACCGGACTTGAGTAAATGGCGTGAAGTTGGGTCAGGGAAGGTTTTGGTTGGATATCAGGAAAATGTTTTTAACCCACAGGATAGCTGGGCACTGGGGCAGGATCCCGAGGGAAATTGTCACAACAAATAGCCTGAAATAGTTCAAGAAGTGTTTGGACAATGCTCTCAGGCCTATAGCGTGATTCTTGGGGTGTCCTGTGTAAGCCCCAGAGTTGGACTCAAGGATAGGTCCCTTCCAAGTCAGCATAATGTGATTCTATGATTCTGTTCCCTAAGATCTCTAAAATTAGGAGTCAAAACTTCAACTTAAGATTCTTGACATTCTTGTAATATATGTTAGAAATCCTGGGCTCGACGCTGTCTCTTTGGCTGTGGTAGTTTTGAGGACAGTATTTTGGTCCCAGAAAAAGATAAATAAATCTTCGCATTTTTTATAGTTTAGATTTCGATTGATCATTTATAACATACTGAAGTATAAAGACCCATGAAATTGCTGCTGGTCTGAATAAAACTGAATTTGTTAGTCAACAATTTTATTTTCTTTTTAATAGAATAAAAGATGGGGAAAATTATTTTCTGTGTAATTAATTTATTCCTTCAGAGAAAATGTGAAGAGGCTACATACTAATTTGACCTAAAGAGTAAATACATTTTCTACATCAACCTCCACATTTCTCTTCCTCTTATATGAAAATTCTGCAAGGTGATCCATGGACTGAATAGGCACAATAATTAAAGAGGTACTTCTTGCTTTTTGTATGAAGAGAAAGTTATAGGTTGAGATAAGAACAGTTAGATAATGAACAAGAGAGGGGGAAAAAGAGCAAGTATTGTTATGGCAGTGACTTGCCGTCTCCAAACAGCACGTCAGTGCCCAGCTTGTGTCTGAGGATTGGCTACTTTGGAAAGAGTACACCCACATTTGACTGCTGAGCATGTCATTGTATGGCATATGGCGTTTGCATTTCTTCAGTTGGCGTCACCTGTCCTGGCTGCTTCTCTTCCCAGGTTCTTGTTCGCCCCTGGCGTGCTTGCTGCCCGGACAGAGTGACAAACAGAGAGGCCCTGGACTGTGCAAGCCCGGTTCAATAACCAAAACATTTTAGTCACAGATGCAGAGTGGGGCACCATAAAGCCTGCTTTATTGACCGTGGCAAGGGAAGGCATGCAATCAATCAATATGATTGGTAAAGCAAGCTTCAGTTTATTTCGAGTACAGCGGTACTTTTATATGTTTTCAGTAATTATTCATACTCGTCAGTAATTATTCATACTCGTTGTTAGTTCATTGATTTAAAGCAAAAGGTTATTTTTACACACTCCTCCTACTTTGTGGTTTCTAACACAGGGTTCTTCCTCATTCTCGTCACTTTTACTTCTCTATTTTTGTATTGCAAAAACTATTTTCTTCCTTATTTTTGCTGCTGTCCTTGCCCTTTCAACCTTGTCAGTGTGACGCAGCATGTTTTGCAATCTCCTTATCATGGTGTAAGGCCTAGTTAAGTCAAGTGATGCCTACTTATGCTAAGCTAACACGGGGTTTGCTTGTACAACATTTCCAGGGACCCATGGCCCTGTTCATCCAGCCATTCTTCCACACTTTATGAAATTAAGAAACATAATTATATACCAAGCAGGGACAATACAGGTATACAGATGCTAATGCAAAACTATTACTACGGTGCAAATTATTATTAGGCAGTCTTTATTTGCTTAGCCGCTACTTCCTCCTCCTGTACTTAGAGAGCTTTATTAGATCTATAATGGGCTTTCAAGCACAGTTCTGTTATGGAAAGTAAGGTTTGTACCCCTTTAGGGTACACCAAGAGATCTTCCTTAAAAAATATCCCCAGGTGCATTGTGTTTGCACCCAGACTTGGACAGTGCAGAGGTGGAGGGTGAAGGAGAGAAGGCTATTGGGCATTGGAGAGATATTATGGACAAGGAAACTGTGTCATTAACAGAGACAGCTGTGAGTGCTCTTAAATTCACTAATGCAGCGGAGGGCAGGAGTGACTGTCATGAGTCATTAGCACAGAGAGCTGAAGCTGCAGTGGTCATTAATATGTAGACACTAGATATGCATTCACAATCTGACACTGTCCACTGAAGATTGAAGGAATTTTAGATTCTGAAGCCAATGGTATGTTCTTATATTTTGGTTTTGTTCACTTTGTTTTTTGATTAGACCTAGATGATGTTTTAAAATAAAAAATGTTACCTCCCCTTAATTCCTCTCATGTGTAGAAATTTCCACTTTTGTGTCCAAATTAGTTATGTAATTTCTTAAAACAAGCCTATAATCTCATCAAACCTTTGCAAGTATATGTCTGTAAGTTCAAAGCACAAATGCAGTGCAATAAAGATATCAAAATATGACTTTGCTGTCCTTCTGCTATATTCGCAAATCTATGAGAGTTACTTTTCCCTGGTAAAGGGTAATTATGTCCCATACTCTCTTGCTTGTTTTCCCCCTCCAAAACAATGAGATTGGATAAAAGGTAAACTTTTTTAGGTAAAAAAAATTGACTGGGAAAAAAAATTGACTGAAATGACTGAAATTGACTGGGAAAATAAAGAAAAAAGGAACTCTATTAAGGATCCTCTAAAAGATATTTTGATGTGGTCAATAAAAATTTTCATGGAAAACAGCATGATGATTTCCTTCTCAGTTAGAAACTAAGACATGTTGCTTTCAAAATTAACAAGTGATCAGATGCTATCTTTATTATTATTAACAATTTTTTTTTTCTAATGTCATAGATTCAGAGAATGGTTTGGGTTGTTAGGGGCCTATTTCCAACAGCACCAGCATTTTTTCCCTTATATCCATTTCATGCAGTAAGTAATGTTAAGAAACAGCAATGTGTGATGGTGTATACAATGGCGTTGATGTGAGCTGTTGTTAGTCATAAATAAATTTTTTTAAACAGCTAAAACCAAATATAAAGCAAAATATAATAGTAATTTAGATAACAAATGGAAACTAAGCTGTCTTGTATAAATTTTTTCAGAGGCTTAATGAGGATTTATAGCTAAGGAAATGTACATTTGATTTTCAGTAACTTAAGGCCATAGTTTTCAGGAGCTATTAAGGAAGCGGTGGGGTTGGGGGAAGGGAAAGGAAAGAGAAAAAGAAGAAAACCTGAAAGAGAACTCCAAACTTTGAAGTCCCCAAATACAATTCTTTCATTCTTTGTATTAAGCCTTTTGCCAAATAGAAATCTGGTATTGCAACATCACTGGAATCATCAAACATACATATGAAAACAATTGACATTTCTCACATTATCAAAATGATGGACAAGATCAGTTTTTTAGCCAAAAACCCATTTGAGCATTTTCCTTGTTACACTCAAAATTAGCACTGTGTTCTCCAGCTGTGATTTTATGGTTAAGCCGTGTTTAGTTGTGTAGTTTCCCCAAGTGCTTGCTTGGTGAATGCTGCCTTTGAGTTACTGCAGAACATACGTGTCATGAGGCCAAGCTGCAGTAATGTTGCTGATCCCGTTCTACAACTCCTCCTCAGCTCTGAGGTCTGGTACAAAATCTTCATCTTAGAAGGACTGCCAAAGTTGAGTGGTGATTTACTCTAGCTCTTTGTTGTGCTGCCCCTCATACTTCTTGTTCTTCCATATAATCACTACCCCTGTTTTGCCTTGTCAAAACTGAGTCTCGGATATGCCTGTCCCATAGCAATTATTAGCAATTAGTTAGCATATTTAAAGTTAGCATATCTTCTGGACTATTGTCTGTTAGTGGAAACAGAGACACTGAGACAACCCTGTTCTGAGCATGAATTAGTGTGAGATGATTAGCTGTAAAGTGACTTCCTTACTAGTATTAGGATGCAAAGTCAAAATTTGTTGCTATAGCCAAGATTTTTAAGTTCAGCTGCTGCAATAACACATTAAAATTATTGATAATAAAAATAATATTCCAGGAGTAGCACATTTCTCTTTTACACAGTAACTGCTAACACAAGGACTGGATTGAAAAACTTGGAAATGTCATATTTACAATTATATACAGAGGGATTTTGGCTCCCTCTAGTGAGAAAAAGGCATCAATATTACCGTGGCAGATTGGCTCACCCATACAGATACAATGAGAAAATCATTGAAGGATGTTTGACTAATGCACTGCAAGGCCTCAATTCTGCTACACAAGGCAACCAATGCAGGTCTTGGCCGACATAAAGTGTCAAAATTCGATGATCTTTATTAAGCTAAAAGAACTCTCATGCTGCAATTTCCTTAGGAGTTTTTTAAAATTTATTGCTGTACAAGTATATAGAAGGAAAAGCTGCTGTAAGATTGACAGCTGTTGGTGTGAGGGGTTTGGTTTTGGTTTTTTGTTTGTGCTTATTTTGTTTGTTTTAAATTTTTAACAGCTATTTCTTTTACATTAAAATACTCATGAATACCCAAATTAATAAAAATAATCAAAAGAGATGGACAGTTAGATGGAGTGGGAAAAAGAAGGGAGAATTTAAAAAAAAATCAGATTCAGTTCTGCAGAGAAGTGGACTCTGAGTGCCCCTTTACTGTTTCTAGCTGCCTTAGACCAATTTTATTTTTCTTTTCTTTTTTTTTTTTTAGAAGAAGGATAGAACAGCCATGTGAGAGAAGAAAATGAAGGGATATGGCAAAATAACAAAAAAGAAAACAATAACATTATCAAAGGAACAGAATAATGGCTATTGTTGACAATGTTCATCTGAAGAAGAGCTTGTCAGATCTATCTCAAGCTCTGTTGGTGTGGTTTAAAGTATTTATTTCTCCTAGATGACACAGCTCTGCTTAAAGTGATTATAATAAATGGCAGAGGCACAAGAAGTTACCACTAATGTTGTTTGAGCAGAAGGCTATTCTTTTCCATAATTGGTCAAGATTTTAAAAAATTTCTGATTTTCTTTATTTTCTTTTTTCCAAGGCAAGGCAGGAAAAGCAAAACTTCACTCCCAAGTTTTCTACAAAACTTTTCTACAAGTTTTCTACAAGGAAAAACAAGCTGTTGGATTTTCTGTTCTTTTTCATCCAACCAAGTCAGAATTTAGTAAATGAAGACTTTAGGCAAGCTTAATTTTTCACAAGAAAGCTTTCTTTTCAAATACAATGATTAGCCATCTCTAACACATTTTTGTTGTATTATTCAGAAACATAGCATTTAAAATAAACAGAAGGAGGGTGAGAAGAAGGACTTAAATCATTGGTGGTCTGAATGTTCTTTTAAATTTCCTTCAATTGCATGTCAAGTAAATCCAGTTCCTTAATATACTGCTAATTGTCCCAAAGGCATATATCAATTTCAACAGATGATTATTTGAGTGGTAGGAAGGACATGGTCATTTTCTTGGTAGGTGTTCTTTCTTTAATGGTTGGGGTTGTGGGAATTTATGTGTATTATCCAGGTAAATTGTTGTTTAATTTGAACTCCCTTGTAGCATACATGTATTACAGTGTAATAAACTACCTTGAATTTGAATACATTAATGTTTAGAGAAGGGAGAAAGGAGGAGGAAGTAAATGCTGGCATAAAAGTCCACAAAAACATGTATCAAGGAGAAAAGCCCAGATTTTCCTAATGTGGTGCCTTACCTACAGGCTTTTGCAGAACACACAGAACTGCTTCCAGGAAAGGTATTTTTTTTCACCTGCACCAAACAAGAGTAAGAGTGCATAAATAAATATGTCTAGGCAGGAATTTTCTTTGGGAGAGAGAAAAAAAATTAGGCCTGGGTTTATCAGAGAACTGATTACCTTGTGTTGGGAAACTGCCTGTGCACAAGAGAAGGTGTCAGTAAGAAAGAGTTCATGGCTGCTGTTTAACTGCAAAATTTTTAATTTTTTTTGTTTAAGGAGAAAATTAATTCTTCTACTAGGAACTTGAGAAGGGCTTATAAGAATGTTGTAACTTGTAGTAAGGTCTCAGATGATGAACTGTTCACAAAAAGTTGGCCCATTTAAGTAAAGGTGTGACAGCAGATTTGGGAACTTGACCATGTTTTCTTCAGAGACAGAATGACAGGGCTAGGTTTTCCTGTTATGTGTTTACAAAAGAGTTCAATACAAGTAAATTAATTTGATGGGAAATGGAAAACTTTGAGAAGAGTATTAATTTACACTTGCTGCTTAGCAGTATGCAAAAGTTGTTGATTGTAGTATACAAAAGAAGAAAGTTGAAAACTAAAATCAAGTTGGAGTTTGATCATAAACTTGCAACAAAAGAAGCCTATTCTGACAGGTGAGATTTTCACAATACCTAGTATTCAGGGAAGATGATGAAATCATTGTGTAACATATCGAAGCTAGGTTGTAAATCATCTAGTAAAAACTAGTCAATTTTAAAACTACTTAAGCCTGATGTGTTGTTGTAACTATATTAAAATTTTTAATAAAGCCAATTGCTCAAAATGCCTAATTGTCTGCTAAACATTACAGAAAAGAAAAGTAATTTTTCTCTGTTGTTTCTAAGCTTTTGTGATGCAGTTGGATCTCCCTTTGTCCACAATTAAGGGACTATGACCTTCTTATGGAAGCTAAAAGTAGACTTAGTCGGAGAAAAAACAAAGGCAATATAGCTCAGAATTAAAAAAAAACCAAAAAAAATGTTGTCAATGCAGAGTAACAAAAAATACAGTACTTGTGCGCTGCGTAATAATTCCAGATAATACAGTACTTGTGCGCAATGTAATAATTGCAGATCTCTCTGGAATATTGTTAGTCACTGACCACACATATATATTCTCCATTCATTCAGAAAATGAACTGTATATTCCATTAACATCTGCTGTTTAAGAGCTAGGGAACAACATTGCAAATATTATTGATGGCCAAGTAAATATTTTGTAATGGCCAAGTAATTAGCTGGGCAAAGATAACAACTCTGAATAGTTGTGACACATTTCTGTCCATAGAAACAACAGACCCCTTGACTATGGGCTGCTAACTGTCAGGACTACTCCCAGTGCTTCCCAGCATTTATCAGCACGTATCTATTGGAGGGTAACATCATCAGGTTTTAGTGGCACTACTAGACTGTAAATTGGGATGGTGGCAGTGCAGACAGGCATTTATGCTTTGTGTCTGGCAGAAAACTAGTGTAAAGAGCGTGAGATGTATTTTAAACCACTGCAGCAATATTCCCACTTTTAAAATGCTAGCAGAATCTGTAAAAAGACATTTATGAAAACTGGTCTGTAGAAGTGACCTAAGGTGCATCCGTCATCTGAGTGGACAAACTTATGAGAACATCTTTACAATGCTGTCATAAGTAGACTTTATGTAATACAGCAAGAATAAATTTGTTTAGACAATGATAAATAGCAGAGAGGGTAATCTATATTTTGCTGCTATCTTCTGTCAAATAAATACTAGCCAAATACCTCATCAAATCTTGCTGTGAAGACAGACTGCCAGAAAGGTAGAGAAACTTCGAACTGTTATAAATGATCAAATCAGTAGCCAATTTATCAAAAATCGACAAAGATTTATTTAAAAAAAAATTTAAAAATATAGAATTTCAAAACCTCGCCACAACCAAGTCAGCGTCAGCCCCGGGAGCAGCCGCTGGGTGCCTTAGAGTCCGGCCGACACAGGGACAGCCTTTCCCCAAAGAGCACCCCGAATGCTTCCAGGAGTCAGCTTATATACCATTTATTCTGCCTAAGGCAAAGATGACCGCATATTTCTTTGTGTCCCTTAGCATGTAAAGTGGAATTTATACATGTGTAGAAACAGACAAAGATGAAGTCCGAGCTCAGACGACTGTCTGAGCACCCCTGTAGAGAGCGCATTCACATGGAATAAGTCCTGAGTGCTGTGAGGAAATTGATCCCAGGTGCAGGGTCTTGTGAGCTTCCTCAGGACTGTCCATTCCCGGAATTTCTTGATCATATCTTCTTCTGCATTAAAATGCAAGAAGCCTTCTCTGGTAGCTCGGGCCTGTCCCTCTATCCCATTCATGCTGTCCAGGAAGGGGTTATGCATAGCTGGAATGCAGGAAGTCTCTCCTGATGGCCCAGGCTAGTCCTATTCAGACCATCTGGGAAGGAGTTATCATATGTATAGCTGGCCCTGACAGGTCGGGGAGGGCTGACGACTGCTGGCTTTACACAGTAACCGGTTTGATGTTATCTTTTCCGAGAACTGCTCAGGCAATTCCCAGCCGGAACAGTTACAAATACAGGTTTTTGGCTCTTTCTTATATTTTATACACTTATTCCTAATTCCTTATAGCATGAATTAACCTATTACCTATAACAGAACCTTTACAAGACCCTTGTACCATGTGTCTTGGTCAATTTGTATGCAGATCCTTTTTTCTATTAGGACCTTTTTGCACTGTTAATGCATGTTGAACTGAACCCAGTACAAAAGCAGTGAATATAGAAATTGTTCTCTTTTAATTTGAATGGTGATAAAATGCATATCAAATAAAAGCATTTTAGAGCAGCAGAAAGATTTTATATGTAGGTAGCAAATCATAAAAATATGCATATTTACAGTTTGGGTTCCTTTTAAAATTTTCAAGAATTCCAGACAAAAAATGTAGTTTAGTAAACTGCAAATCTAAATCTAAATCTAAATCACAGTATTTAGAAAGGTGACATGAAAAACAACAAGAGGAAGTAACAAGAAAAGAAAATCAAAGGAAGTCAGAAATAAGGCACAACCTCTCCTCCTTTTCTGCTTACTACAGTATCTTGGAAGTACCTTAGAGTGTCTTAACAGTTATGTAAGCAGAAAACTGTGCCGAGAACAGTTGTGGAAAACTGTGGAAAAGTGTGCTATCCAAACATAAAAATTGGATTTGCTTTCACGACAATCAAAATCAGCAGGTAATGCATAAGGTTAGGGTGTATTTTGTATATTCAAAAATAATTTTTAAATATTTTCAGATTGAAAATTTTGGTTTTAATTACTTGGCTAAATATGGTGCATGTTAAAATACTGCAGACATGTAGTTCATTTTAGAGTTGCCAACTGCGAAGGAGGGATGCATTTTTTGTGCTTAAAAAAGTAAAGTATTTTACAGTGCTTTTGTTACTTGTTTAGAAGGTTAGAATATGCATAAAATGTGCTAGCTGGGGACTTAAAATTGATGAAGTATTTGCTGTAAGTAGGTCAAATTGCATGAGCTTTCAAAAAGAAAAAGTAGTACTCAACGTGCCAATTCTGAAGTAGATTAATATCCCTTACGCAGGATATGGAAGAGGGGTACGACCTTAAAAGGTTAAGCAGCACTGTGGATGGCAAAAAGCTCATCTGCTTCACACAAACACAGGAGATAAATTATTCTTTTTTCACAAACATTGCTAATCAGAGCTTTCCTTGAAAAGTTTCAATAACAATTGTGACAGTAAAATTCTGAGCAAGCGTGATATAAATACCTTAAGCAAAGAGTAGCTCAAGCATGACTTGTATTTTATGTAAAAAAAGGTGACTTATCCTGCATTTATCACATCTACTCTATTAAAAAGCTTACTCTGTCTCAGATTCCTTTTCTGGGATACCAACTCAAGCTGTGAAACTGCATGAAAATGATGATTTAAAGAATGATATATTTGAAGAATGGAATAATGGTTAATTTTCTTTTCCTTTCAATTGCTTTGTTTGCCCTTTTAAATTTTTTAAGTCCTTTCTATTATCACCATGGTAACACTGCACCAAATGTTCCATTCTAAGCTGTCCATATTGCCAGCCTCTGGACTACCTTCAGAAAACTTTCCACTCGTTTTGTATAGAAATCACAAGCAGTAGAGATGACAAAGACTGCAGAAACCTTCTCATCTCCTTCTAGAGCAGGACCATGTCTTTGACCCATTCTTAACTAGACAACTTTCATCAGTCATGAGGGAATCTCACATTCAAGAGCTAAGCAATGACAGCTGTAAATGACAAAAAGCACACTGAAATTCTCTTGGGACTCCAGCACAGAGCAATGAAGGAGCTTGAAATCACCTTCTTGGGAAGTTTTAAAACTCACATCAACTTTAGGACAGGAGCTAAGCCATTGCAATCTTTGTTGAGTATGTCTGTGTAGACAGTCTCAGAGTTTCCATCACTGCAGAAGGAATGTCATTTAACCCACATTATCATCACTAGTTTCTCTGCTGCAGCTGCTGCAGAGTAACAGCAACATATTTTACAGGGTGGGCTTTTATGTGTAAATCCTGAGAAACATTTCAGAGGTATTATGGGGGGGGGGGTGGGGGGTGGGAAACCCCAACTCTTAAATATTTCAAAGAATGGGTACATTTAAAAGTAAAAAAAGATCTAAAATCTTTCATTTCTAGATGTATTACCAGCACAAACTGTACCAGAATTTATGACACCTTTGATTATGACAGCTTAACTCTACCATGGATGCTCTTGCTCTTGTATATTCCTTAAGAGACAAAGCCTTTTCTCTAGGGAAAAAAAAAAATAAAATAGCCGAAATATTGTGTGACAGTGGTCATTGGGGTTTTCAGGATGAAGAGAGAGACGTAGATCTGACTCCATGTTTAGAAGGCTTGATTTATTATTTTATCATATATATATTACATTATACTGAAAAGAAAAAGAAAGGAAGGTTTCCTCAGAAGGCTAAGCTAAGCTAAGCCAAGAATAGAATAGAAAAGAATGATAACAAAGGCAGCTCTCTGACCGAGCGAGAGAGACAGCGCTGCCGTGACTGGTCAATGAATCAAAACATCCTCCCCCTCCTTCTCCACTGACCTTGGTGTCTGCATAGTTCTTCTCACATGTTCTCCCTCCACTCTTCTCTGGCTTAAATTACAGCATGACATCTTTTGTTTCCATTTCTTCTTAAATATGTTATCACAGAGGTTTTATCAGCATTTCTTATTGCCCCAGACTTGGTTCATTGCACTTCCATCTTTGGAGCCACCAGTGATTGGCTCTGCTGGACATGGAAGAAGCTTCTATCATCTTCTTACAGAAGCCACCCCTGTAAGCCACCCCCCAAATACCAAAACCAGACCATGCAAAAACAATGCACTGGCTTTTGATAACTCCACTATAGAAGACTGACAAGGAGAAAGCTTCCCACAGAATCCTGTACCTCTACAACTTCCCTGTATGCATTTCTATGTGAAACAATAGGACTTAAGCACACATAGGTTACAATGTAGTCCCACAGTCCTTTCACGTAGATTGTAGCTGAAAAGTAGGGAGTACTTGGAAAGTCAGCTTAGAATTCCAAATCATTGGAGGTGGTAATGTGATCGTTGGCTCTCACAATTATGGGATGAGTATTATATATATGTTAAGAGAAGTTTTATTGATGTTACGTTATTGTAATATGCTGTCCCCATAGTCCTCTTTCCCCTCCCTCTTGTACTGTTGCCACTGGATGGCCTTGGTAGTCAGGACATTTGGGGCGGAGGGCAAGCTTGTTGCTAGGGAGGTGTGGCATGGCAACACCTGACCTTCAATCAGATTGCAAGAAAGCAGTCTCCACCAGTGGACAGCAAAGAAGAATTGACTGATGGACTTTGGGAGAGGTTAGGTTACCTGATGCAACATCAGAGTATAAAAGGTGGAGCAACCATTTTGTGGTTGAGCACATTTTAGTTCTGTGCTCCCAGCGCTGTTCATTCTCCTTATTCAGTCATTTGTTGTATTTTGTTAAAGTCTAATAAACCTTTGAAATTTAGAAAGTGAGAGTCATTTCTCACAAATGGGGGCTCAGTTTGGGATTAACACCTTGTCTCTGTGGCCCTAGGCGATTTTAAAAGGGAGGCATGTGCCCCACCGAGTTCAGTAGCTTGATCAAACTTCTCTTTGGGTCACCTGTGATTGTCAGGTCAGCACCACAGGGACAACTAAAGACTGAACAACAAAAAAAGAAGAGGGGGAAGGTGAGTACCATTCTCATAATATTTTGGCCAGATTAATAATTCATAATCCAGGTGTATTAACCCCAGCTCCAGGTGGTGGTGCACAGGACCTGTATCTAGTCCTTTGGAGCTTAAGGATACTGGACAGTTGGGCTGATACAGTGTGGGACATAAAGTAAGAGGAAAGCAGGGAGCTGCAAAAGGCAGGACATGAGTGAAAGGGGGCAGAGAAGCTGCGGATGGGATGTGGAGTAAGAGAGAAGTGACAGAGCTGTGGAAAATGGGATGCGAACAAAAGGGGGTAGAAAAAGTGAAGGTGGTGGCAGGAACTGCCAGGTGGCAGGAACTGGAGGTGGTGAGAGGCCACAGGCGACAAGAGACTGCCCCTAGGCATTGTGGAGACTGGGAGGCAGCGAGTATGGTAGCACCCAGCAGGGTTGACCCAGTTTTGCAGGGTTGCCAGACCAGGGGCCGCAGGGATTGACATGGGTAGTGGCCAGCAGGAACCCAGCACAGTAGCTTCCCAGCACTTGCTGACTCAACTGGGGAGGTGGCGGCGCTGAAACGCAGCTCACACATGGCGCTGCTGAGGGTCAAGGGGTAGCTCGGTTGTGTGTGGGGGGTGTCTTGGAAACCACAGGCAGGAACCCATGTGGGTAGTGGCCAGCAGGAACCCAGCACAGTAACTCACAGCACTCACTAACCCAACTGAGGCAGCAGCGGTGCTGAATGCAGTTTGCATGTGGTGCTGCTGAAGGTCAGGGGCTAGATTGGTTGTGTAGGAGTGTCACACGTCCCGGCTAGATGGTGACAGTGAGGGGGGGTGACAGTCCTCCTCTTTCGGGGCTCCGCTGAATACCGGAACAAAAAGGCGCAGCACGGGCCTGGGTGGCATTAGGTTACTTTATTTGATGGTAAACTCCCCGAGTTCCGGGGTCCCAGGCAACGGACTGGGGGCAAAAACCAGCTTATAAAGGGGGACAGGTCTCAAGGGAGGATACAGTGTTCAGCTAATCAGGAGAACTGGGAGTGGAACACAAGACAGGGAATACAAGGGAGGAAAACTGCTTGGGACAAGAGGGGTTAACAACTGGATGTGGGAGTAAGGGGTTTGAAACTTGGCAGGAAATTTGCTAAGTAACAACAGGTAAGGCACCTGGCTCCATTGAATAACAAAGGCAGGTCTGTGTCACTCTAAAAGCAGGGGGAGAAAAAGCCCAAAAGAACTACCAAAGAACAAATAAAAAAAAAAATAATAATAATAAACAATAAGCTGCAGAATAAAAACACACTGCAACATCGGAGGTCTCGGAAACTGCAGCGGTTTCCCTGCAGTATCCATCCTCTGGATAAAAGCTGTGCGAGCGTGGAACCACCTCAGTGGCTTTCAGCAGCTGCCCTGCACTGCACCAGAAGGCACCAGGGTGCTGGACCATGCTGGCTTCCCTGTGGCATTCACCGGCATAAAGCCACACAAGTATGGGACCACATGGGTGGATTTTGGCAGCTGCCCTGCACTGCACCTAAAGGCACCAAGGTGTGGAGCCATGGCAGCAAGAGGAGTGGTGGAACAGACATGGTGGTGCAAGGTTCCCCGGATTGCAGGCGGCTTGTTTATTTTTGTTTTCTGGGAATAAGGTAAGGCCTTTTTTTTTCCCCTTTCCTTTCTCTTGCTCTTTTTTCTTCTTTTCTTTTTCTTTCTTTTCCTTCTAGCTGATTGGGAAGACAGGCCTTGTTGGGAGTGCCTATTGGGAAGGTGGACCTTGTGGGGAGGACCTGTAGTTGGCTACTGAAGATGGGACTAGGGAATCCCCAAGGGGAGAAGTGAAGAATTATCAGGTATATCAATAAACAGCCCCCCAGGAAGTAAACTAACCCAGTGGAGATGTGACCTCAACACCAAGAGTGAAGACAAGGTTATGCAATATTGTGTAATAGACTGGACTGAGAGGGAGATTGAGTCCAACATCACTGGCTGTGATGTGAGTCGAAGGAAGAGCAGATGTGTCGAGGTATCCATATAAAAATTAAAGAACAATCCCGGTACAGAACAGGGAGAAGGGACTTCTCACTGAGCAACCCTTCTAGCTATAGACTCTCAGTCCTGAATCTCAAAAGAAAGCTACTCTACACCCCACTCTGTCAAAACAAAAAATTCCTGGGTTAGAGAAAAACACTGGTTTGGGGTATGCTTTGCTTTCCTCTTTCCTAATGCCACCTCCTACCTTTTTTTCTTTCACTGTGAACACTAATTTTTAATCAAGTGTATAACAGAACAGTCGTTCTCCACTAAAATGTAACATTAACCTGTGCTACTTCTCTTTCAAGTTAAGAGAAGAGGTTAGGTGTCAAAGGCTTAGATATTTTTCCATGCATGTGCAGTGATTTACCTTGCCCTCTTTCAGTCCAAGATAATATCTTGATAGACTGTGTTTCAAAGTCACTGTCACCCCTACAAAGTGGCCTGGAGCTTTCCTTACTGTGTCTGCCTCATCCCCAAGAGACTGTGAGCTGCCGTCCACAGAAATAGGGACCACAGGTACACCCCCCACCACCCACCTCAGTTAAGGGGTAAGAGGTACCCCTTGAAAAAACACAACAGTTCATCTAATGTCACCTACACTTTCCCCTTCCCTTCCGCTCGTAAACCACTGAACAGCCCCACTGGGATGGTGAGAGCTAGGCCTAAGAACTACTCTTTTAGAGTACATCCCCCACTCCTATGGCCAGTACTACCTGCATGGGAGGAGGAGAGGTTCACCAGCGCCCTTCTGCTGCTGTGCTAACTCCAGGGCAAAGACAGGAATGGAAACCAACCAAGGCATAAACCCCCATCTACTCTGCTAGTTTCTGTAAAAATTGGCCGCTGCAAAGAAGCAGATTGGGGTACAAATATAACTCTCTACAAAGGCCAGAACTAGATGCTTCCATAGAAATTTTGACTTGTAGAGCAGTAAGGTAGAGCTGGTTTTAGTTCCTACCCCAGCATCTCATGATGTAAAGAGTAAAGAATGCCATGTGTACTATGCACTATCAGTGGTCCTCAATAAATCCCTTTAATCCTCTCCTTCATGTTGGTCAAGCCCCTGGAGAAGATGGGACAGCAAAAGGTGCTCAGTTTTGTGCCCTCCTGCTCTTGTGAGGTAAGAGGCAGGAGGCAAGAATCCAGCATGATCTCTCTTTGACTTTTTTTTTTTAGGACAGCACTGTCTGTTTCCCACCCCAAAGGCACAGTGGGTGCCTTTCCAGAACCCCACTGGGAGTGCTGGAGTGTAGGTCTATGATCTAAACAGTTAAATATTGCCTAGAGGGTAACTGGCAGTAGATGTGATTCATCTCATGTCAAGACTGGCCTGGCCTTTCTTATTTGTAAGACTGTGCCACAATGTCCCACTCATAGTCCCCTCTGCCCCCATCCCCACTGTGTCATAATCCCACAGAGAAAGACTCACAGGAGAACTCTAGGGGAGTGCTGTGCGTATGTGTGACAGTGGGCATGGCTCTGTGGGCACACACAGGTGCCAAGGTGCACATGTGTGTCAGTGTAGGTGGCTGTGTGCACGTCTTGAATTGCACACTCTCAAGTGTGAGTAGGTTTGTGCAAAGCTCTGTGCTTTTGAGTGTGCACAGGCTCTGCAGATGTGAGGATAGCCCTGTGTGACATATACGTTGTGTTGATGTGTACACATTGATGTGCACAGCTCTGTATGTTCATGTGCTGGTGTGTGCAGGTTAGGAGTGCACAGCTCCATATGTGTGTGCAAGTGTGTGCTACTAGTAAGTACCAGGGCTCTGTGCAGGTGAGCAGGTGCCTGAGCGTGTGCACTAGCTCTGCACATGTCCCTGGGTGCACACGCAAACTAGACACGTCCAGAGACATGGCTCCAGAAACACGGCTGTAGATACACAACTCTGTGCATCCAGCTGCTGTCCCACCTGAGATAAACATGTGTCTCTGTTTGTGTGTGTGTCTGTGTGTGTGTGTCATTACTGAGCTCTGCTGGCTACAGTGGCCTCTAGCTTGCTGTGTACACTCTGTTCTCATAGAAAGAAGAATTTGCTTCTGAATTTCCCTTTTACAACTATTAAAGGCAGGTTGCCTGCCCTAGAAAGGAGAGGCATCCTAGGCACAGCCAGTCCCTTTGTTCCTTTTCTCTAGGAGAACTGTCCTTTCCATGATACCAAGGGCTTGACAGCCTAGCACAGCTGAGGACCTAGCTGGGTACAGGAAAATCAGGCAGCTGTGGCCAAAAATCTTTTGCTAAACCCAGAAAATTTGTAGGGATGCTGATGGCAAATCCTGATGTGGTGTTGCCTTCCTCTGGTCACTGGCCCTGTGCTGTTGGGTGCATAACTGCTGAGGGTATTCTTCCTCCCTAGACCTGCTCTACCTTGACTGAAAAGGAGACCTCTTTTGCCTTTTTAAGTAGTTGCCAGTCCTCTTTGTCACTTTTCTCACAAAGTCACCGTCTTCCATCCTGTATGCAGCCCATGGTGTAAATGTAGAGGTGCCCCCATTGGTGACAGCAATAACCAGATCAGTGACAGCTGCTGCTTGTGCTTTTCACTTGCCAGCACAAAACCACAGCATTTTCTCTTGTCCCAGGAGCAGCCCATATCATTGGCACATCTCCACAGCCTAGAGTGGCAGACACCCAGGTCTTGCCAGCACAGACAAGCCTGGAATATCTTAGAGGTGAGAACCAAAGATTGGGGGCAGCGGGAAGGGAAGAGAGGGGGTGTATGTAAGCTAGTAAGCATAGCTGCTACAAAAAATCAGAGTCTGGATAAACACACGTGTTTATTACTTTTGGTTTTTTTTTTATGCTGATGGATTTATTTTTCCATGTAAGCTCAACTAAGATAACTGCAATGTCTCTGCCAGATGTGAGGGCCAAGAGACACCTGCCTGCAATGGTTCATAAGCCAGCATTGCAGTTCTGGCCAGGCTGACAGGAAGATTGCCTGACCCCTGCTGCTTCTCCTCTTCAAAATGCTCTCCAAGACAGAATTAAGAAGCCCGGTGGAAAAAAACCCCAAAGAATGGACCATAACATCCAGTGAAAGATTGTCTCTTAAGCAGAGACCAAGAGATAATCAGAGAAGCACCAGGATGTCCAAAAAGTAGAGCTTCCACCAGCCAGCTCGAGGACTGTTTAAGTAACACTTTAGGCAGGCAATTTGAACCATATTGGTTACTGATGTAATTGTCCTATTTTAATGGATGAGGATTGCTAGTATCTGTTGAGGGGAAGTACAAGGAGAACAGTGAGAAATGCTGGGGTGGTTTACTTAGAAATTGACAAGTGGAGTGTCCTGGGTTGCAAAGCAAATAGTATTCTATTTGCCATCTGTATGGCAGTTTTCCTCTTTTAAGTGGGCAGTTTTCTTTATCTCTTCTATAAAGAGTCCTCCCTCTGGGAAGAGACATCTGCTGATTACAGGCTATTCAATATCACGGCATGACTGATAAGAACTATAGCATCCCATTGTGCGATGCTCCGCCCAAAGGTAAGAGCCAAGCACTTCCAAGATATAGCTTGATATTCTGGAACATCAGCGCAGCTTTCTCCACTGGATTTCCCAGAGGAACAGCTGCCTCTTCCACTGGATCTTCAGAGGAAGATTATACCTTTCTACAGGATCCTGCTCCAACAGAACCACAGCTGACACTACAGGAGGACTGCAGCCACACTCCCAATACCAACACCTTGACCAACAGGGTGTCAGGTTGTGTTCTGACTCTGTCAATGCTGTTTTAGTGTACTGCATTGTTTATTTTATTTTTTAATTTTTTTTATTTTCTGCCCTAGTAAAGAATTGTTATTCCTGCTCCTTTTTTTTTTTTTTTTTCAATTTCCCGAGAGCCCCTTAATTTAAAATTTATAGCCATTTACATTTTCCATTTTAGGGGGGCTCCTGCCTTCCTCAGAAGACACCTGTCTTTCGAAACCAAGACGTGGAGTAAGACAGAAGCTAGAGGGCAAGACCAGGTTGGCCCCTGTGCTTGCCACTGAGAAGATTATATAGCCCTGCTGCAGGCAGCAACACCATAGGCATGGTAAGGTGGGAGCAGAAGCTACACCAGACTTCTGTCATTCCTCAATTGTCTTTTCCCTCCAGAATCCAATATGGATATAATTGACAAAGAGAATACAAAAGACCAAATTGTCCTTTGTACTCCCCACCAAGGAGCATCTTGCTATGTGTAACAACTTCATGGGCATGGTAGATGGGGGTAAAAAGCCATACCAGACTTCTGTGATTCCCTTTGTCTTCCCCAACTAGGTCATGTCACCAATTCCACCAATCATTGTGCTTAAGAAAAACCTGAGGGGTTTTTTTCCTCTTCCCACTGTCCTCACTCACATCCAACAGATGCTATTATGACTCATCCAAAATTAAATTTTGACTCAGGAGAAGTAGGAGTGGATCACAGAAATTGAAAATGAGAATATTTGCTCAAGCCAAATGACTTATAGGAAAGGGGGCATTGTTGATGGGTAATGTGATGGTTGCTTCTCACAATTAAGGGACAAACCTTATGTGTATGTTAAGAGTTTTACTGGTGTATAGTTATGTTATTGTGGTATGTTCTCCCCATAGTCCTCTTTCTCCTCCCCCTTGTATTGTTGCCACTGGATGGCCTTGGTAGTTGGGGCATTTGGGGGGAGCGCAGACTTGTTACTAGGAGGCACAGCATCTCAACTCCTGACCTTCAATCAAATTGCAAGAAAGCAGCCACCTTTGGACAACAAAGAAGAGTTGACTGACAGACTCTGGGAGAGGTTAGGGTTACCTGATGCAACACCAGGAGTATAAAAGGTGGAGCAAACATATTATGATTGAGCACATGGCGGTTTAGTTCCAGGCTCCCAGTGCTGTTCTTTCTCCTTATTCAGTCATTTGTTGTATTTTGTTAAAGTCTAATAAATCTTTGAAATTTTGAAATTGAGAGTAGCTTCTCACAGAGGTTTCTTGCTTTTGCCAATCCAGTTATTCAGACATTACCTCCACAAGAAGGTGGAGTTTTAAAACTAGTAATAAATACAACATTATTTTTAATAATTTTCTGGTTTTCTGTTTCCACTAACCAGATATCAAATATCACTCTGATAAAAAAGAATGTGGACCTCTGCTCCCCCACCTTCTTGGCAGAATTTCCTGGACAGCTGGTTACTTTAATAACACTCCCTGTTCTTCTGTGTCAGGTACAGCAGTGGTGAGAGAAAAAAACTAGTCCAAAGCAGAGGTAAATCCTCAGTTTCCACTAATTCATTGGTATAAATTGACTGAAATTTATAAAAAAATTTGGATTCAAATGAACGATTCCTTGCCTAACCTGTAAGATACGGTCGTAATGATGTAAATCCACAATACGAAATTCTTTCTCAAAGAACTTAGAAGAAGATTAAACACTAAAAAAATTATTTTAACTTTACCTGATCAGCTTCCCACTGTAACAGAGATGCTAACAACTTGCAGTAAGCTCACCTCTCCACACCATATTGATAATGTGCAAGTCAATGCTTTTGGAAAGCAGATTGCTGAATCTTAAGAAAAGTTGGGAAAAACATTGGGAGATAATTTGGGAAAAACTTTGGGAGAAAATGTGGGACAAAAAATGGAAAAGCTTGAAAAAACAAAAATTTTTGATAAATCTGTTGTGACTGTACAGTTGGACTCTGATAAAAAGTCTTATTGCTTTGCTTGTGGTAAACCAGGACACATGAAAAGGGATTGTCCTACAACAACAATCAAACCTAAACAACTTTCTATTTGCCCTTGATGTTGGAAAGGGAAGCATCTTGCTAAGTACTGTCGTTCTCAATTTGACATAGATGGCAAACCTTTGTCGTTAAACTCAACAAAGAGCGCCTATTACCACCTTGCCTCGACACAAATAGTGGTACCTCCTTACAGTCAATTACCCAGTCAAATGGTATTTGTACCTCAGTTGGTTATGCCTCAGTCAACCATTCCTCAAATGGTCCCAGCTCAATACCCTCAGGTACAAGGTTCGAATTGGCTTCCTTAAAATTGATACACCTTTTAAATAATTTTTGTTATTAAAGCATTCCTACTGGAATTAATAGTTTTTTCAACAGAAGACAAGATTTTTTGATTCTAGCCAGCACCAGCAACAAAATTTTCAAACTTTCAGTCCTTCCAGCTGTTGTTTCAGCAAATTGTAAAGAAGAGCTAGTGATTTTAGTTCTTGCATTTAATGCTCCTAAGGTAATTCCACCAAAAACACCTCCAGCTATTGCATTTCTTTTACCCATGAATACACCCAAGCAAAACAACTTTCCAGAGAATTCAGTTATGTGTGTGCTATTTGGAACCTCAGGTCCTGAGGTCTTTTGGATGCAATGTTTTGACCGATGTAGAGAGTTTTTTGGATTGTTGGTTAGCAGAGAAAGGCCATATACTGCTGGAGAAGAAAGAAGAACACAAAGCCTCGGAGTCAGCAGTCAGTGACCAATGACAGGCAAGGGCATGATGACCTTGCCTGCAACATGAGGATGGGGGAGAGAGATTATTGCTGAAAACATACAGAATGTATCAACAGAATACCTACAAGAATGTAGAAATAGGCGTATTCGGTTGATAAGTTACTAACCAATCATGAGCTCAGCTTTGCAATATGTATGAACTTCATTAACTCTAATATAAATGTAAGTGACTTTCAATCAATAAACGAGATTTGCTGATCACTCGCATCGAGTGCGGCGTTTCTCCCACCGACCCAACAGACCACAACCAACCAAAATTGACTTGCAGCCTGACTCACCGTGGAAACTATTTACATTACAGGCATGCTGGACACCGATACAGATGTCACTGTAATTTCTCACATGTTTTGGCCCAGTGATTGGGATTTGGTAGCTCCTGCAGGTTTCCCCACACACTTTGCTACTGTGTGTTTGCAAAGTACATCCACAATTAACATTGCAGGTCCTGAAGGAAGGATAGCAGCGCTATGTCCTTTTGTTGTTCAGAAGCCTCTCACCATCTGGGGTAGAGATGTCCCGTCCCAATGGGGAGAAAAACTGGAAGTGGGCCTGTGATGGAAACCATGTCGAAACCTGCCACTTTAAAACTGAACTGGAAAACTGATAATTCTCTATGGATTGATCAATGGCCTTTAACAGAGAAAAAATTAAATATCCTTAATAATTGGTAAAGGAACAATTACAGCAAGGTCACATCACACCCATGAATAGTCCCTGGAATTCACCAATATTTGTCTCCACAAGAAGACATCAGGCTCTTGGAGGTTACTTTATAACCTCTTCAGTCTGGACTTCCTTCTTTAAAAAATGTGACTTTATGGTCTCATTTTTCAATGGAACCTCTCTGAGAGGGATCCCTTGTTGATAATAGAATAGGAATTTCTTTCCTACAGGTTTCCAAAGACTATTTTTGCAATTTTAGAGATGATAGCACAAATTGCAATTAAACTGTCCTGCTGACCCCACTATTCCTGATATAGGCCAGGATGCCATTGGCCTTCTTGGCCACCCGGGCACAGTGCTGACCCATATTCAGTCAGCTGTTGACCAGTGCCACCAGGTCCCCTTCTGCCTGGCCACTGTCCAGCCACACCATCCCCAGCCGATTACGTTGCAAGGGGTTATTGTGACCAAAATGCAGGTCTCGGCACTTGGATTCATTAAATGTCATCATACTGGATTCCACCCATCCATCCAACCTCTCTGCAGAAGTCTCTCTGCAGAGCCCTCCTACCTTCCAACAGATTGACACACGCTCCCAGCTTAGTGTCATCTGCAAATTTGCTAATTAAACACTCAACACCCTCATCTATGTCCTTAATAAAAATATTGGACAGAACTGGCCCAGCACAGACCCCTAAGGGACACCACTGGTAACTGCCAGGTGGATGCAGCACCGTTCACTCTCGGGATCTCTAGCTGGTGACTTCGAGATATGTTAGAAAGTCTCTTTTCTTAGCTTGGTGCTCAAAGAATGAGTCAGAATTCTTCATTTCTTGGTCTCAAGGTTGTTTATTGTATCTTATCTATAAAATTCTTTTTTCTGTCTTGCCGAGGTCTGCTCAGTAAGACAGTCAGAGGCGCTCTCTGCTTGCTATGGGTGTTATCTTTTTATACTAAAAACTACATGTACAATATTTACAATTACTTTCCAATACCTATCATCTATGTTAGACAGTGTGCTTCTACTCTAAACTAATCTAAAAGTGCTAACATTACAGGAGGCTAAGAAGAAGAAGAAGGAGAAAGGCTGGACACACTCAGATTCTTCTATCTTGCCCCCCTGAACACCCATTCTAAAAACTCCAAAAAATCTATTTTTCATTCTGTGATAAATTCCCTATCATTCTACTTAAACTGTTGTGGCTTGTAATTCTTCATATAAGATTGGTAATTGTTTTTTCTGGGGCTAAATCAAAGGCACAGGGGTCTTGGGCTCTGTGCCAAGGTCTCTAAGGCCCCTGGGCAGGGGCTTGAGTCTTCTAGGGCAGCCAGAGGAATTTCTTGGGTTTCAACAATTCACCACTATTCTCTGGACCTCACCATCCAGCCAGTTCATAACCCAGCAAGGAGTGGTCCTGTCCAAGCCATGGGCTGCCAGCTTTTCAAGGGGTGTGCTGTGGGGAACAATGCCAAAGGCCTTGCTGAAGTTCAAATAGACAATATCCACAGTCTTTCCTGCACCCACCAGGCAGGCCACCTGGTCATAAACGGTGACCAGGTTGGTCAAACATGACCTACCCCTCCTAAACCCATTCTGTCTGGCCATTCTGAAAATGCAACGTAGTGTCATTCAATATAAACAGCTCCATTACCTTCCCGATATTGAGGTCTGGCCAACCGGCCTGTGGTTACCAGCATCCTCCTTCCCGCCCTTTTTGTGGATGGGTGTCACACTGGCCAGCTCCCAGTCATCTGGAACCTCACTAGTGAGCCAGGACTGTTGGAAAATGATGGAGAGTGACTTTGCAAGCTCATCTGCCAACTTCCTCATCACTCGGGGGGATGGATCCTATATGGGCCCATAGATGCATAAATATCCAAGCAGCTAAGCAGTTCTCTGACTACCTTCTCTTGGATAACAGGGAACATTCTGCTTCCTGACACCATCTACCTACTCAAGAGAACAGTTGTCCTAAGGACAAGTAGACTTCTCACTAAAGACTGAGTCAAAGATGACGTAAAACACTTCCTCCTTCTCCTCATCTGCAGTTACTAAGTTCCCTCTCACATCCACTAGCGAACAAAGGTTGGTGCCCTTCAATTACCATTAATATATTTGTAAAAACATTTTTTATTATCCCTTACAGAAGTTGTCAAATTAAGTCCGACCTGAGCTTTGGTCTCCCAAATTTTTTCCTACATGCCCTGACAACACCCTTAAATACTTCCTGAGAAATCTGACCCTCCTTCCAAAGATGATACATTCTCTTTTTATTCCTAAATTCCTTCAAAACCTAGTGCCCATCCAGGCTGGATGTTTGCCTTGTCAGCTCATCTTTCAGCACACAGGGACAGTCTGTTCCTGTGCCCTCAAGGTCTCTGTTTTGAAGCACGCCCAGCTTTCCTTGACTCCTTTGATTTTAAGAGCTGCTTCCCAAGCAGCTCTGAAGAAGTCTCCTAAACAAGCCAAAGCCTGTCTTCCAGAAGTCTGATGTAATAGTCTTATTGAAGTTCCTCCTGATTGCACCAAATATGGAGAACTCTATAACTTCATTATTACTATGCCCCAAGCGGCCTCCAAACGCCACATCTCCCATCAGCGCATCTCAATTTGCAAACAACAGATCTAACATAGTCCCTCCCTTGGTGGGCTCACCCACAAACTATGACAACATACTGTCTTCCATGCACTCTAAAAACTTCCTAGACTGCCTCTTTTCTGCTGTATTAAGTTCCCAGCAGATGTCTAGTAGGTTAAAATCACCCACAAGAACAAGGGCTGGTGATCCTGAAACATTTGCCAGCTGCTTGTACAATATGTTGTCCACTCCCTCTTTTTGGGTGGATCATAACAGACTCCCAGTTGGATGTCATCCTTTTGGCCTTCCCCCTTAATTCTTACCCATGGGCATTCAACTTCACCATTGTTAGTTTCAATACCAATGGTATCTAAATACTCCCTAATATAAAAGGCCACCCCTCCACCTTTTCTCCTTCTCTGACTCTTCTGAAAAACTTGTAGCCATCCAGTGCAGCACTCCAGCTATTTAGGTTGTTCCACCATGTTTCTGTGATGGCAACAACATAATAGTTTTTCTCTTGCATCATGGCTTCCAGCTCTTCTTGTTTATATGTGAGACAGTCAATCTAGGATACTTTTAGCAAAGCTTATTGAAAAATGATTCATCTTGTACCCTGATGGAGACTAAATTCAGCAATTTCCAGTTAACTTAGAAATGTTTCTTGGTAAGAATCTAAAAATTCTCCAGAGAGCCTGTGTCTTTTCTTTGATTATACGGGAGTAGAAAGTTAGGTCCCGAAAAATAGATCTTTAAGTTTAGTCAGATAAAACCTAGTCTGTGTGCCCATGAATATACATATTTCCCAATCTCTGTTCTGGTCTTCAGAATTTCAACTTTCCTTTTTTTAGTGTCCAGGTGCTATAACTAAGCCAAACCAAACCAACCAACCAACCAAAGAAAGAAACAAAAATACACAAAGGAGGGATACATTTGATACAATTATGAACTCTACTCCCATCTAGGTTTTTCAGAAATAATGAAATATAATTGCTTTTCTGAGATACATTATAACAATGATATTATTTTTCTTGAATTCAAAATACTAGCATTAATAATGCTGTATCATCCCTATGAATAATATGTAAGAACACACATAATCAACATAATTTAATTTCCTGTGTTGATGACTTGCGTGGACCTTGGAACCTTGGAAGAGTTTTAACTCTTTCCCCTTATTAAATATCTATTGCTGTAAATATTTGCCTTTTTATTCAGATGCATTAATGTTGAGACACAATTAAAAACCCCTTTATTTCAAGCTAACTCTGTTTCTTCTTAGTATAGAGCTGAGCAGATATTGAAGGTAGTCAGTAAAATAAGACCTGCCTGTATTTTTTACCACAACAGTATAGCCAGAATTCCAGGGAGAAAATGCTTTCTATTCTGAAGAACACTTCTTATCATAGATAATTTAATTTTACCTCCTGGGGTACTTCCAGGGGTCCCACAGTGACTGGTGATGAAAACTGTTTTTCTCTGTACCTGGTGCTTGTTATTCATTTGTGTTCATTTGCTAATCACAAAAAGTCTTAAATCCTCTCTTCTTTCTTATCTACCTCTACGAATGTGACTCCTGAGACCCTGAAAACTGTATTCTTGTATCAGAAGGCCATGCCATCAATTTCTTACAAAGGCAAGTTTATCAAAAATACCTGTAGCTTATTTGTAGAGTCATCTATAGGGCAGATTACATGTAAGGCAACTAAGAAAACTAATGAATGAAATTTTTTTCTTTTTTTCACACTTTTTACTGAAGATGCCTGAGACATCAAAAGAGCTGCTTTAGTTAGCTCAACGTAATGAAAAAGGGAAGAAATAAAATCTCTTCTGTGTGAATATGCTCTATGCAGCGTAATTTATTTTTGTGTACTGCTGCCTTCAGAGAGACTCTGTGCTTTCCCCATTGAAAAGCATATTCTACCCAAAGAGGTCCAGAAATAGGAAACTCACATGATCAGGACGTTTCCAGAAATTCTTCTGTAAGGTTCATCTTAATCCTCCATTACTCAGAAGTACTTTTAATCCTGTTGATATTATTTCAGAACTGAAATGTTGTCCAGGTTTTGAGATTTACAGTGAAGCTGTGTTGACTGAGTTATTTCAACAATTAGTAAATTAATAGGAGAGGGAATATGCCCTGAATTATTATACCAACTGATTAGCAACAGATAGGACTTTCTAGGGCAGGGAGACATTCTGCCATACATGGGTAAAGACAGGACAGAGAACAGAAAGGAAGAAATATTTATGGATCATGCAACACATTTCTAAAAGGTCCTCATAGTTGAAAACCTGGGCTTCATTGATCAAAAATGAGAAGTCTCTTAAACTAAGAAGAATATGAGCTATGCCAGAAATATTTTTGCCTCATTGTGAAATGTCAGCAAATTCACATAGGCTTAACAATAAACACATGTCAAGACAGAATCTAGGGTTGGTTTAACATTAAAAAACACAGTTTGTTGTGTATTTAATATAAAAATGCGTCATGTAAGCACTAGTGTCTTAAAACCATTAGGAAAAATACCAGTTCTTTCTGCATTTTTTTTTGTATTTGCCAAGTTCACTATCAAGAACCAACAACCAATACTCCTGACAGAATTAATTAAATTCCTTCAAAGATGAATCAAAATCTAAGATGTGACTGGACAGGTTTGTTTCTGGAATTATTCTAAATAATTGCATTTCAGTGTGCTCATCTTCTCCAGTTTTGGATACTCTAATTATAAAGATCTAGATCCCTTCAATTTGCTTCTTCTCTGTTACTAAGTGTCACTAATGTTGGCTGAGAATAAACTTATTTACAAGTTCTCTATGCTGAATGCTCTCATCCCAAAGCAATTTTAAGACACTTTAATTTTCCCTGCTGTCCATTTCCAGCTTCAAATTTCTTCACTTCTCATTTCCCTTTGGCCAGTACTTACTTCCCAGTCTTATTATATTTCCATATAAAAAAATTGTTCCTGTGCAAAGATTTTTAGATTGTTCTTAGGAAAAGAGAAAATAGCAATATCCTGACTGTCAATCTATGTGATAATTAAAAATAACACACTCCTGATAGCTAAGAAAAGCTATCTGGAAAACTTCCTCACAGGGTACTAGGAAGCATGTTTCCCAAATAAAAACTTTTAATAATGTTCTCTATGCCAAAACTTTATTTACATTTATATTTACACTCTTAAGATCACAATGCCAACCATCACCCCTTCTGCCACCTAGACTGCAGACATCTGCTTTATTAACATTTTAGGTGGCATTATTTAAAGCAGTAATGTTCTAAACCCACTGCTGACACTACCACATCAAGAAAGACACCATTTACCTTCATGGGACTCAGAACCATGATCGGGGGTTAGGAATCAAGATCTGTATTTTACACACTAAATATTGCAAATAAATGTAAATAAGGCATTCAGTGACTATTAAAATTTTGATAGATAAACTAAAAAGTTTAGCTGAAGTTGTATCATGGGAGATTTAGAGTAGGTATCAGGAAAATTGTCTTCACACAGATGGTGGTTGGCACACACTGAAATATGGGAA
The DNA here is from genome assembly GCA_019023105.1 of Diglossa brunneiventris. Taxonomy (NCBI): domain Eukaryota; kingdom Metazoa; phylum Chordata; class Aves; order Passeriformes; family Thraupidae; genus Diglossa; species Diglossa brunneiventris. Next base: position 29,114,687 of record CM032382.1, read on the forward strand.
GCTCCTGTTAAACATCTTGACAAACTTTCCCACTCTGAGGGAAGTACTGGCCCATATTGTCCAGAGAATCTGTGCATTTTGCATCACTGAAAGTGTTCAAAACCCACCTGTAGATGACCAAGCTGCTGCAGCTGTGCAGAACATTAAACCAGGACAAGATGACCTGCAGAGCTTCATTCTAACTTCAACCATTCTGTTCCACAAGTATATTGGGAGTGAATCGACAGTTTGACAACATAATTTTAGAATTTTATTTTAATTGCTTTTGATTTCACTGGTCTGGACACAGCCCTAATGTAACAGGTCTGCTAGGATAGCATTTAAGCTATAATATTACATTGATATCTCATAGCTAGTAAATTGCCTAAGACGATGTCTTTGTCAAATTCACTGCTTTCCAAAGCACATCCCAAATCATCTGGAATATTAAAATATTTAAATGGAGCAACCACAAAAAAGGAAGGGGTTTACTGCATAGGAGGAGAGGTAGCATGATGATCATCTAAGTTAGATTTGCAGTGTAGTTCAAGAGAATTAATTTTATTTTAATATACTTTTAATTATCTGCATTCCACTTATATCAGTACAACTCTTCTGGATTTTAGATACTAGAAGGCAGCACTTGCTTATATGGCCAGACATAAAAAGCAGTTCTTCTCCTGAAAGTCATGCCCCCAGTAACTTCTAGTTATGGTCATTAAAAAAATCATTAGTTATGAATTTTATTTGCAATACCAATACAATTAACGGTATCATTTTCTCACCCTGCTCAGCTTACAGTATTTATCACAGCAGAAAATGTACAACATATCACTTCATTATTCAGAAATGCTTAATTTAAATACCAAAAAAGTAAGTGAGAGACAAAGCAGATATTTATTAGTATGTCAAAAATAATGTGTATGCAGCTGTCTTGTCTCAACAAGTTAAGAGGAATCATCCTGAAAGGGGCATCTCTTCTAAAGAAGGCAAGTTTTATCAGACCCTCGCCCAAAAAAATGAGAGGAGAATCTTGGTAGGAACTGTTTCTTAACCTGTCATTTTAACAAGCAGAGTGCGTGCAGGCATGGGAAAAGGAATGAATATCGTTAGATATTGAAGACTTGCTGTGGAGAAAGGCGGTGGATTTTAGAGTCCTGCTCAGCTTCCTCCGAGAATTGGAGCCAGGATACATTGTTGCTGTAGCCTCCTTCCAAAGAGGCAGCAGCGTGGGATTTCAGGTGACGGTCTGATTTTTCAGGCTGGAGCAAAGCTGAAAAGTTTCAGAAGAAGCTATAGAAATTACCAGAGAAGCTGTATATGCAGTCCCAGGAAACTTACAGCAGCTAACAAACACAAAGCTAGCTAGGAGCACATCATGTGTTCTCTCCCTCTCTCTCCTGAGAAAGAACATTGTGAGGGAGAGGGAGAGTGTTTTTGAACACACAACACTGAAATAATTATCCCAGCTTGCTCCCTCTTCTCCTGGGCCTAGCTTAAAGCAGCAGGACCCATATCTGGGCATAAAGTAGACAATAGAGGATACTGTATCATAAAGTCACCTCAATACAGCAGCCTTCCACAAAAGGAAGTCTTATCAGATTTTTCAACACAAATTAAAATGTCTCCTTATAAAACACAATTGTTTTCTGGAAACAATTCAAAAATTTTTAGTGGAAATATGTTCAGCTTGACTGAGAGATGAACGAGCATAAACTGCTGATCTATGTCATATGCAAAAAGAGAGAGAGAGATAGAGAGATGAAAAGGAGTCTTGTGAAAAAGTAAAGCACATTGAGGGAGATATTGTCAAATCTAGGACATTTCCACAGATACTTCTAGTAAGATCAAGAAAAGAATTTGGGAAAAAATACTCATGCAATTCACATTGAAAGATGTTTTATTTCCCATCGTCTTAGGTTCAAGCTCATGTTCATTATAAGGGCTCTAGACAGTCATCACTATGCAAGAAATTGCTTTTATATTGAGATATTATCTGAAAACTAATTCTAACACAATTATATTAGAAAGGATTAAATCCTGGAACGAAGCATTATAACACTGACATCCTGGGAAGCAATTCTTCAAGTTTCTTGTTTGAGTTCATTTTGGGTATCTTGCGAGATCCTTTCAGGATCTGTGCATAAGTACAAGAAAAATCTTTCCTTTATTATTATTTTTCCTTCTGCTGAAAAGCAGTCATTTGGTGCTTAGACATCCATAAGTGCTTAAAAGAAAAGCACTACCAAAGGCTTTAAATGCTGATGATAAATATGTAAATTAATACAAGAAAAATAAGATTCTGTACCCGATTTTTAAATTGAGAAACTTCTTCTTCAGAATATCCATTGTAAATTCTACAACTTTAAGAAAAATATTAAATGGAGGCAAGGGGGAAAGATATTTCATAGAGACCACTGTGCTGCCTTTTTTTCCTGGTTCACACTTCAGGAAAAATTTAAAAAATAATGCATTGCACACAGGATTTAATTAAATATGCAAACTCCACCTAAAATATTTCACTTGTAACAGTTCTTGTAAACCATTATTAAGTTTTTTTAAAAAATATATGTTATTTAGCATAGCAACAAAGGAGTTTACAAGCTTGCAGAGTACCACCTTGATGTTTCCACTAATGTTGCATATTAATGTATTTTGTGGATTTTTTATCTTTGCTTGATGGTATAATTGGAAACTATCACAGAACTTCATGTAAAATGAATTGCTTGACTTTTGGTTAATTTCTATGTGTCTTGAAGGCTGAGGAAATACATTAAGCTTTCTAAAGAATAGGCTGAAAAAAATACCATAAATATTCTCAGAAAATATCACAATATAGCATTCTTTTTGAAAGCTAAATTTTGCTGCTTGCTCTGAAAACAGGCTGAAAAATGATGTGAAGCCATCAACTTTTTAAATGAGTGTTTTTTAATGTGATTTCATATATAATAAAAATGTTATATTTTTATTACCCATCTTCATTTTGATCGTGCATGTTTCCTTCAATTAAATAGCACTGCAAAGATGCAATCTGATAGATTTATGAAAAAGAGAATTTTATTCTGCAAGATATAATTTTGGTTATAAAATTAATGAGGGCTAAAAAAAAATCTTTTCACCTTTAAATGAAACAATCATCTATGGATGTACTACTGAAAAGCATTTATGCAAATGCAAAACACAGATATTTTATTGACCAGAATATTTCTCTGAATATTTATATCTCTCCAGCAGACACTTAAATATCAGTTTTTAGACAGTGGGCAAAACAGCTGCTTAGCATATGCCAACAGGCATAAGGAAAAAGAATGCATCACTTAATAGCACAAAACAGCAGTGAGCAGTTGAAAACTGCCTAATCAGTGGTAAAGCTCTATATATATTGAATTTAACTTTTCACCCAACAGGGCATAATCTTGCAATTTTTGTCCAATCAAAACTTTTGCGGAATTAAAAAAAAGTATATGGATTCTTTGATCACAGCCCTATGTTCCTATAGTATAAGATACACTTCAATAATGAATCTTAATTCAGAAATACTAAACTAAAATTTTGTATAACTACTTCTTTGCATTAAGGAATGTGAAAATAATGAAATACTGGCAAACTGCTCCTGCTCTGTTTAGGAACTTAGGAAGTCTAACAATGACTAGAAATAATTACACAGTGAGAAAAAGTAGGGAAAAAACCATTGAAGGCATAAAGGGAAAGTTATTATAAAGTTTTGCAATTCACATAATCCTTACATTGTGAAGCATAGCTAAACTTTTCCTTTTCTCTTCCCTAAACTACTATCAATCACAAATAAAAAATTTTGCCTCCTATAAGGCGAAACTAACTGCATATGTTTTATTGTGAAGTTTACTTCATCTTTTTCATCATCCCAACTTCCCTTTTGCTTACAAATACTTCTGAAACCAATTACTGCATGAGCAAGATCACAGTCATATTTTGTGCCCAAACTTGAGAAACCTGATCAAATCTTAGATTACACAGATTTTGTTACAGGGTCAGAATGAGCATTCTTATAATATGATAATGACTTTTCTGCAATAGTATGCCTCATTTATTATACAATATTATATCTGTCTTTGTATTTCTGAACCATAAAATGAAGGATGTACTTTATGTACCAAAGTTAATGTTCAGCACTCTAAAAAGTTGTACTCTCCTCAGTTTCAAAATTCAAAAATATTCCTACCTAATATATTTTCCTATACATAATATTCTCTACACCTTCAGTAAACAAGTTTCATTTGCTATCAAAGAAGAACAGAAATTTTCTCCAGTCCAGCTAGGGAATCATGGAATAATAGGATATTTGACAAAGAATTTTGCCTAGGGTTTTTTTGGAGCTTGACAATAGTGGTTTCTTTGAAATGAAAATTAGGTCTGCTAGGAGCAGCAGCAAAGTGCAGATGATAAGCTTTTACCGGCTTCACTATTATAGTAACTAAGGCTGACTAGAAATTGTATTTTGACTTATTTTTTAGGCTTAACTAGCTGGTTTTTTCCTTATGTTAGAAAATATGTAATTCCCTGAAAATTATGTGACAGCCACAATATGCCCCATTACTTACCAGTCTGTTCTTCAAGTCAAAGCAATAGGACATTGGTTACAGTGAGTATAAATCAGGTTGGATTGTGGATATGAAATTCTGACAAACATTCTGACCTATAGAGCTCCTGTATTCTACCACTACTCTGCTGAAACTGTCCCACCAACACGTTACAATTAAAAACAGCAAGAAAAAACTCTCAGCAATAATTTTTTTCAAAATAATTTCTAATTAGGGGGATCTGTAATAACACATAGAAAGCACTCTGTTGCTGATATGCATTTTGGATTTCAGTCAGTTGATTTGAAAGATAGCAATAAAAGCAGTGATCTTAAATGTAAATGTAGGATTTGGTTTTGTTCAGCCCCACCATGCAACCCCTTATTTCCTTACCAGCATAAGTGTATAAAAAGCAGAAAATGTCTTGGTTCTCTGCGAAGTCCTGCTAAGCACTGACAAAAAGATTACTATATTTTCAGCCCTGTGTCCAGCTCAAATTAAAACACAGCCCAGATCTACATCAGCTGAAATCAGCTTAAGAAATTGTAGTGCTTTTCAAAGATTGCAAGAAAGTCTGGAGTCATAGAAACACCAGAGGTGGTATAAAACTGTTTCACAGTAGATCTGATGGGCGTAAAAATATCTGCATCCATTAGTGCCCCTAAGGCTGAAACAACCCACCATGGCACAAAATTTGTATAGCACCACCTCTCCTGAAAAACTGACTCTAGAGAATTTGTCCAGCATGAGTCTGGGAGGGTTAGTGCATATCATCCCTCCACTAATGGTGCAGTACCTGATTTGTCTCCTCCCTCCACAGACCAGTACATTTTCAGTCACCAGAGTAAAAATGGGAAAAACTCTGCTGTCATAATTAGTTTCTATATTTAAACCTGATAGGGGTTTCTGGCACAGTTAGAGGTGAAAAATCCTTATTTGTAAAGCCCTCAACAGAAGCTTTGGGGTTTATATACAGCTAGTTTCAAGAAAATTTAACTCTGTCTCCTAGTAAAAGCAGAGGTCTCTCATAAAAAAAATAATTTTAAAAGAGTACATTTATAGTCAGTGAAGCTAAAAAAACATTATATTATTTTAAATAGGTAAGTCAATGCAAGATTTATGATCTTATGTAGATTCAATTCCTAAAATTAATTTCTTTTTCTTGTTGGCAAGCCCACAGGAAAAAAACTTAGGACAGAGTTATTGAAGTATATTGAATGCCACTCTTTTTTTCCTAGGATACATATTAAGACTACTATGATTATGTTAGGGATTATAGCTGAGAGGGAAGCCACTTGGGAGGGAGACTCAGAACTGGACAAAAAGATCTTGGCTTTCCCAGTTGTGTATAAACGTAGCTGGAGGGTGGCAGCTGCCAATATGTGGGAACCCCTACCCTATGGAGAGTTAAAGGAGTTGTGCAAAGCAGCTGAAGAGCATGGTCAAGGCACACATTTTTTCAAAAACCTATTTGAAGCCACCTTCACCGCTCATGCCCTGGTACCACACGATATCAAAAATATTAAATGAACTGCCTCCTCTCTCCAGCTGAATACATGCTGTGGGAAAGGCAATAGAAAAACACCTGAAACAATTGGCAGACACATTTCCAAAGATGCTAACAAACCTATTCTAACTCTTGAACAAATGGCGGAAGAAGGTGCCATGATCCACCCTTACAAACAGGGTTCGTGATGGTTCATGGGGTGATCTCAGGGTGCAAAAACAACCGACACGGCACAGGGGATTTGCAGTAATAATCAAAACAAATGCAGCTTCATTGAAATAACCACAGCAAAAATGCATTGGGGATGGAAACCAGGGAAAAAAAGGAGAAAAATAAGGGAAAAGAGGGAGGAAAAGAGAAATGGGTATATAGCTAGCAAACGTAGTACTGCGTAGTCCTTTGGTATCCAGCCAATGGAGGTCACCAGGCCACGTCCGGGGAGATCTCAGAGGCACAGTTCATCTAGATCCCAATTATACTCTTTTTCGATGGGGGAAGGGGTGATAGATTTTGCAACCAAAACAAAGGTAGTTTATTGTATCTTCAGGAGGGGAAGAATAGTGTTTGGATAAGGGTACACAGTCCATGTTCAGCAGCAGGTGAGAACCATTGTTTTTGTGGTCCACTGCCTACACCTGCAACATCCATCTTGCTTTGGGCAGCTTTCCTTCCCCCCCCCGTATACCTCCCCCGAGTTGGGGGTTTCAGTCCCAGTCTCTGGTAGAAGGTGAGAGGGGGCCTTTTCACATAGGGATTTCATGTCTCAATCTCTTGATGAAGAGGCTTCTTACATCTCTACTTGTCTGTCACAGTGGTTACGAACGGGCGAGAGGGGTCTTCTTTTGGAAGGGGACCACCCAAAAGTTTAGGAGAAATCCAGCCAGGCTGAGAGGTGGGGAGGATTCCAGAGCAATTGTGCACAAGGGCAGGCTTGCCCTTTGAGCTCGGTGTAGCATATAGCAAATGCACCTGTGAAAACAATAACTTAGCAATGCTCTCAGGCCTCAGGCACATGACTTTCTCCCTATAGGATCAGCAGACATTAGGGGTTTTGTTTTTTTTTTCCAGTGGTTTCTCCAATGACAATCGTGAGGCAGATGAGGGATATTTTGGACAGACTCTCTCAGAAGGTGACTTCCAAAAGCCTCAAGACCAGGCCAAAGGCTTAGATGAGGCAGTTGTCAAAGACATTGCTACTGCCTCAAAAACATTCTTGCTCATCACCCCAGATGACAGGATGCCAACACAAGGCTTCACAAACTTTAAAAAAGGGACAAGTGAATCTTTAATTGAGTATATAGACAGACTGAAAATAGCACTTGGAAGATAAATAGAGAGCACTGAAGCTCAAATGGAACTATTAACAAAGATGACCATGGCAAACGCCAATGTCAAGTGCAAAGCAATACTCAGAGCTCTCCCCCTTGACACGGGACCAACTATAAATCAAATGGTTGAAGCCTGCATCGAACACACCTTCGCTGAAAATACTGTGGCCTTAGCAGTTGCAAAGGGGGTTGCAGAAGGGATGTCTAGCACTTATGCAGTAGCAACAAACAAAGAGACCAATCACTGTTTCAATTGCTGTGAGCTCAGACATTACTTTAAAACTGTCCTGAGACACCCTTTTTTCAGGACAAACAGCACCATCCCACCCACCACCAGTGGCTCCCAAGACAGAACCAGCATCAGCAGCCCCCAGGAAACTTCCAGCAGAGCATGCTCCAACACCAAATCAAATGCCATATCACTCCATCCCACCAGTGAGGTCCACCATTCCCCTTGCAAGATCTACCAGCAGCCATTAGGAGCAGAGGAGCAGGGAAGTGGACTGCAAGCAACACCATCACCATGGGAGATCCCCGAGCACATCAGGAAGATCCAACACATGCAGCGATACAGGTGGGAACCCAGCTCCAGCTGGTAACTGAACTGTTCATTGACTTTAATTGTTGACTGTGTCAATAAAGTTCCCATAGAAAAACATGGGCCAGCTGGTGGTTCCTCAAATATTTTAATTCTCAGGGACACCTTTGATGGTCCTGAACAAATTATGCATTCCTTGAAGTACAAATTAGGGGAAGAAATATTTGTGCAGCTTTGCTGCACAGACTTACCATTTTATCTTCCCAAAGGAACTTCAGTTGCCCAAGCATTCCTTTTACCACCTAACTCCCCGGAACAGGTTCCCCTCAACCCCACCACAATGTGGGCTCAGGCTGTGGGCTCCAGCAAGCCCGTTGTAGAGTGCAGCCTGCTCTGCAAAGGGGAGAAGGCCCACTGCCCAGGCATGCTGGACACTAGGGCGGATGTCACCACCATTGCCCACTCTGAGTGGCCAGCCAACTGGGAACTACAGTCCGTGGCGGGGATGATCTCAGGGATTGGAGGAGTTGCAGTCTCCATGAGGAGCAAGAAGAACGTCATTGTAGAAGGTCCCAAGGAAAAAATGGCAACCATCAGGCCATTTGTAGTAAGGGCACTAATAACTCTCTGGGGGAGGGATGTGATGTCACACAGTGGGGGACCTGTCTGCAAATCCCAGTAGGGACTTTTAGTGGGGGCCGCTAAAGAGTGTGTGAGACCTACCATCCCCCAGCTCACCTGAAACAGCACCATCCAGCATGGGTTGATCAGTGGCCCCTGTCTGACACCGAACTGTGCACACTAAAGGCCCTCGTACAGGAGCAGCTTGCCAAGGGCCTTATTACAGGGACCAGCAGTCCTTGGAACTCCCCTGTCCTTGTTTTGCAAAAACCCGGCAAAGATAGGTGAAGGCTCCTCCATGATCTCAGGAAAATGAACAGTGTTATTGAAGATATGGGTCCCCTACAGCCCCCGCATGCCCTCACCTTCCATATTACCTCAGGACTGGAAGCTCGCTATATTAGACATTAAGGACTGCTTTTTTAATATTCCTGTCCATCCCCTGGACACCCCAAGATTTGCGTTCTCTGTTCCCTCCCCAAACAGGCAGGCCCCTCTGAAAAGTTATCACTGGCTTGTCCTCCTACAAGGAGTGAAAAATTCCCCCACCATGTGCCGGTGGTACATAACCCACAACCTGTCCCAGATGAGAACTCTTTCCAGACACAATCATATTACATTACATGCATGACATTCTAGTCTATGTACCAGATGACAATTCTCTAGAAGTGACCATACAAAAGACAACTCAAACCATTGAGGACACTGGGTTTGAAATCCATGAGGACAAGATTGACTGCCCCTGCCCCTGGACCTACCTGGGACTCTGGATTCATGAGTTGTACCGCAGCAGCTGACCATCTGGGGTGACCCAAAGACCCTGCAGGATCTATACCAACTCTGTGGGTCCATCGGCTGAGTATGTCCCCTGCTGGGGATAATGACGGATGTCCTCGCGCCACTCTTCACTGCTGCTCCGTAGCAGTGAGGACCTGGATTCACGACACACCCTCACACTCCTGGAGGCCCAGGAGTCCATCGTCAAAGTTCAAGAAGCCTTGTCTTCACAGCAATCCCACCGATACGAGCCCAGACTGCCCTTCCAGCTGGCCATCCAAGGTAAGGCCCCACACTTCTATTTGCTCATTTCCCAATGGGACAGGGCATTGAGAGACCCACTCCTTATCATCAAGTGGGTCTTCATACATAATCAACTCACCAAAACCATCACTACTCTGCAGGAAATCATGGCAGAACTCATTAAAAGGGCCAGAACCTGCCTCCGTGCTCCTGCGGGGTGTGAATTCACATGAATTTTTCTCTCATTGAAGACTGGAGATTTGGAGCCTTTACTCCAAACCAATGAGACCCTCCAGTTTGCCCTAGTGTCCTGGTTTAGGGCATATTTGGGAGAAAACCTCCAAAAGGGGGCCCCTCCAGAAAGCAAACCCACGTGGCCCTTCCCCCAACAGGTTCAGGAAGTATTCCTTGGAGACAAGTGAAAAGAACTTGTCTATTTAACAGGCAAAGCACTCCCCAACACACAAATGAACAATACCAGATGACAACACTCTTTGACCACTCTGAAAAAGATGACAAATTCAGAAAGTCTCTCCTGGGAGTGGTTGCTCTTTATCAGTCCTTCCGGCACTGGGAATGGCTGCTGCAGGCCACAAGGTGCAAACTTGTGGGAATCTATAAAATTAGAAGGTTTTAGGAAGGTGGTAAGAGACAGACCTCAGATACAGCGGAACTGTGAACAGTGCTGAAGCATCAGAAAAAATATGTAAACTGTAGAGAAGATATGGGAATAGAACATAGAGCTATGTATTAGTGCTTGTCAGAATGACTTCCTAAGTTGCAAAAAGTTTCTTTAGCAAGGTTAAGCTGATGAATAGAGCTCTGTGCGTTGTCTCTCATAAACAGGCATTGTATTCGAAAATAAGCAAGCATTGTTTTAACCAAAGCTACATGTGCTTATGATGATTGGATAGAATCACTGTCAGTATGCTTTTGTTTTGTGTAATTGGCTAAGAC